>JAECUM010046143.1:0-15246 GCA_016617855.1 Megalonaias nervosa
AAACTGAAGGAGTCATTACTTGTACCTTGGACTGAAGGAATTATTACTTGTACCTCAGACTGCTATTCGAATTTTATATTACGTAATGTGAGGGGAAATTATGAAACTTGTCTTTATTATTGACAGTTTATAAAGAGGCGTTTGACTCTGCCGAATCAGAGTTTTTTGAAAATGTTCTGAAATCCTTTAATTGGAGATTCAATTTGTCAATGGTTCAGAGTAGTTTGCAACAAGACTCATGGCGGTGTCCTCATTAATTGTCATTTATCTTCTTTCATTTAATTTAGAGATAAGTTGTCGTCAGCTAGACCCTTTTCTTCTTACTTATTATTAGTAGGCATTGAACTGCTTGCAAAACATCTTTAAAGAACAAAAGTATTACAGGTATTTGCATACGCCAGCCGTGTTATGGGATTATGGTCCGTCCGTCTGTAACAATTTTTTTCCGAACAATCTTCACCATCTACAAAATTTGCAAGTCACTTGTACTTGGAGTAAGGAAGAAGTTTATCAATTTCAGGGACAAATTTCAGGATTAGTTGGGATATTAGGCTGAAAGAAGATACCAACAACAAGAAAAAATTGGTTTCCGCGCAATAACATTAGTTAGGCCTATCCAACACGTGGCCTAAACACTATATGCCTTGTATGGTACTCTTGTTTATGATGAAGTGGAATTTAAATTAGGTCATGATACAGATAATGATCTTCTATTAAGCAAAAAAAAAAAAAAAAAAAAAAAACAAAAAAAAAAAAACACGTGGTTCCCATTTCAATATTAATTGTCGGTTCGCCAAAATCTCTTAAGTTCATAGTGCAGACTTGTAATGTCTTTTCTATTACTAGTTGACTCGCCAGTCTCTTAGGTTCACAATGCAGACTTTTAAAGACTTTGCCTTGGTCTCAGAATTACACGGTATTGTCTCTAAATGAAAAGCATAATGGATAGGATATCACAGTCAATACTCCAACGGAACACTAACAAGTTTAAACTTAACTACATGAATGTTGAAATAATTGGAAAAACACGTTATAAATTTAGATAAATAGAACACAAATTAATGCAAATTCATTACTCTTAGAACTCTAAAATGATGAACCTATGGTACTTTTCTCTTCCTAAAAAATGGAATGAACAACAAACACATCGTGTAAAGATGACTGGAAATTAAAAAAATTTCAGCTAAACACATCGTGTAAAGATGACTGGAAATTAACGAAATTTCAGCTAAACACATCGTGTAAAGATGACTGGAAATTAACGAAATTTCAGCTCAGTATTCTTGAGTGTGACGAATATAAAAAAATATATTTTGCTTACATCATCTTTAGATAAGTTGTACATGAGCTTCTTCACGTGCCCTTTACTCACTGAAGCATACTTAACTAATAAGTGCGATTGGACCTTGAATCATCTGCTGTTGAGGTAACTCCACTCCAAGATGGCGATGAGATGTATCGGGTCGATTTTGTTTTATACAGAAAAATCCAAAATCTAGTCAATATTCAATTTCTGTATTAGTAAACAGTACAAACTATGTTGTTAGGGATTGCATGAAATGAGGTATCATCCACCAAAAAAAAAATAAAAAAAAAATACAAATAAAAATTAAAAAAAATAAAATAAAAAATAAATATCGGACATTGCAGCGATATGTAGATTTGCTGATCCTCTTTTCTTAATGGTGACGCTAAGTATCTATGATTAGTAGGGACTGGCTGTTCTTTCTTAATATTGACACTACGTTAGCTAGTTTCCATTGCTTAGTAAATTTATTAAAGTTAATTACCTATTGACAAGAAGTGTTCATGGTTTCAGCAGTATATGCCTTGTATTTGTAAAAGACTGCTAACAATGTCCGGATTACAAGATTTATTTTGCACTGTTGAAATTCCATCTACTGTCTCACTGTCACTGACATCAGCATGATGCATCTGAAGTGGAGTTAACATTCTCCATGACGGGTAGTTCTCAGTTGGAGTTGTCAAAAGAAGAATTCGAACAAAAGGAATTTATTCAGAAGCTTTGTTTTTCAAAGCTCGAATATACTAGTGTCAATTCATTAGCATATGACTATACTGTTGGTGCTATAGAGTTGTACTCTTCAGCGTCAACGAGTTGGGGGGGGGGGAATTTTCGCGGGTTAAAGGTCAAAGTTCAAAACCGGTCAGTCGCCAGTGGATAACGTATGCTTCATGTGAATTATGATTGGTCTAGTAGGTGTAACATAGTTATATAACCATTTCAAACAAGGCTTAGTAATACAACAAGAACAACAGCAACCATTTTGAAGTTGAGCACTTACTGTAATTGATTGATCTTGGCATTTGTTTGATATGTGCACCTTTTGATGTTGAGCACTTACTGTATTGATTGTTCCTTGCATTTGTTTGATGGGTGCACCTTTAGATGTTGAACACGTATTGTAAGTGATTGATCCTGGCATTTGGTTTGATGTGTTCTCATTCTTGCGTTAATAGTATTTAACTTTAAGCGACGAATATTTTGTTGTCGGCATACTATTGTTCTTTTTCCAGTCTTTGTTTTTGGTGTGTAGATTCGATTAAATAATTAAACCAAAGACATATAATTATGCAGAATGTGTCAGAGCGAAATGCACGAATTTAAGTACCCAAGTATATGTACTAGAATTTATATTTACCAAAAATAAAAATATATTGATTTCCCCAAAATTGAAACCACTGTAGTAGGCTGATTTGTCTTCTTCTATAAGCAGTAAGACATGTGGTCAAATTGGGTGTTAAGCTTGCCCTGACAGTCACTTTGTCATATAGTGTCCTATATGCCCTGACAGTCCCTTGCCCTGACAGTCACTTTGTCATATAGTTTCCTATATGTAACAGACAATCATCTCACAATAAGTATACCCCAGTTTAGACTGCTTGAAAGGTACAGCCCTCTGACTTGTACGTTGTGGACTCGAGTTTGTAGTATATACTATACTCTCCATGTTGTAACGTGGTTATGAAAGTAATTAGGAATATTTATTGCCAAGACAAAATCAATCCATGTGGTTTCTATTTTCATTATTTTCCAGTTTTATTTTACTTATTCTTATTTGTATTCATCGTTTTTGCTCTCCATATTTTACTGATATTCAAACTTTCCTAATACAGGTACTGTAAACTTTATTTGCAGCTGAAAGTAAAATGATGATATATTCACATGAACAGAGATATCAGCAACGTACCAATAACACAAATAATTATGTGAAGTACAAAATCGTGCTGATTATTCCCCCTCCCCAATTATTACGTTATTGATAATCTATTGACAGAGATATCCATTACTGGCCTCTATATACCTAATGTTATGTCCAGTCATCCCATCGTAATTCTTAGCTGGAGAAATAATGCTAGTATTCGCAGTCATGTTTGGACGAGTCAACAAGGCAATGGGACGAGTGAACAAAACAATGGGATGAGTCCATAAAGCAATGGGACGAGTCAACAAAGCAAATGGACGAGTCCACAAAGCAAAGGACGGTGCCAGGATTTAATGCGACGACATACTGGCATTAGCTCACCAACGAACTGTGAGGCGATAAAAAGAAAGAAAAGTAAAACGAAAGAAAATAACAAACGATAACAGACTTGTATCCTTGGATTCAGAGCAGTCATAACATATTACTTATCAAACACCTGAATGACTGTGATTGTATGATATGACTTATCAAACACCTGAATGACAACGATCGCATGAAATGTATATGCTGCAGGTGATATATTACAAAGCTTTGAAAAGTCAGGTATGTTTCTTTAGTGCGTTTTAGTGTTACCAAATAAGTACGGTCCCTCGTATAAATTGAGTCACAAATGTCTGCATATAGGCCTTTGACTAATTAGATCAATATTCCCATTTGGAATATACAACCTAGCTCTAACGAATGGTGCAATCGTTCTATATACTGCATAAGCAAAAAGTAAAAGAATAGTAACCTACCCCTCACTAAACGTAAAGGGCCAGTAATGGCCAATGCAGGGAGCAGATAAATATATCCATTCACTTTTCCGATCGCTGGTTGCAAGGAGACGGGATGAACCATTCAAGTGAACGATGATGATGGCATAAGATAGTACATGGGAAGACTCCTGTTTAATACAGACCGTTCAGAAAGAATGTGAATATTCATTCTGGTTTCAAATAAACCAGTTTTGTCAGGCGCAAATAATGTTTTGTGTTTAAAAGAAAAGAGACACATAATTTTAAACAAGATAAAAAGATAGATAGATAGATAGATGGATAGATAGATAGGTAGGTAGGTAGGTAGGCAAGTAGGCAGATAGGTAGGCAGACAAGTTGGTAGATGAAACATCTACGCCATCTAATATAGCGATTTCGTTACTATAATAATAATAATAATAATAATAATAATAATAATAATAATTGCAATCAGCAAATTCATGCGCATTCACACGACCAAACTGTTTATTAAGTGAGTGGAAAAATTTAGTATGACCACTCCAAACACTGTAATCTATAGATTAGTTTTAATATCGAATCCCAGAGTGCATCATTGGATTTACTTTAAAAAAACAAGCAAACCAAATTAACGATAATAGCACCTGTAGAATTTTTTCATCCATTATGATTAAATAAAATTCACAATCAGTTAACAGGTTTACACGCATTGCGTCACCAGCACTTAATAAATCCTTGTTCTTTTCATTCATCGTGGGAACAAACTTTTTTGTCTAGGTGTTTGGATTGATTGCGCTGACTTATTCCATTCTATCGACAAATGGTTTTCATCGGCAAAAACCTCATGCTAGAGGACTGTCTGCATGTTTTGAAATGTGAAACCGAAATTGCAACGTGAAAACAACATTGAAATGTGAAACCAACATTGCAATGGCAGTTATTGGTTTGAAAGGATCAGTTTCTTTGCATCAACTCAAAAATAAAATATGATTACATGAACATTTACTATTTTAGTGAAAATAGAACTCTGGGATACAACAGTAGGTTAACTCGTCACATGTTATTTCTGAGGTGATATTACTTTTATTAGTTTCGAATCTACCACCCCACCCCCAAAAAATGAAGTAAAAGAACAGATTGGTGTCAAAATGAAGGTAAAATGATTCGTTGTCTATTTCATTTAGACATGAAAATGTTCACACGTACAAAGTTGGACATATATACAATAATCCCATATTTCATTTAATAACACACACACACACACACACACACACACACACACACACACACACACACACACACACACACACACACACACACACACACACACACACATCTTGTTATGCCATGATACTTTACCCAGTTGAATAGTACTCTGAAATTCTTAGTTAAGATTTTGCTTCCTGTATCAAATCTTCTTTCTCCATGAAATAATAACAAGTTTCGTCCATGGGATAAAAGCAAGTACAAAAATTAAAACATTTACTAAGCGCTACATGTCTGCACCTGAATAAGCCGAACAAATTAAATCTTAAAATTACGAACAGAAAAGCTGTGTTTCTTTTGTTATCATTCTATGTTGTTGATATAAATATTCATATTTTTAGAGAATCCAGATTTGTAATTGTGTCGCACAATACAACATAGATAGACAAAAAGATTAAAATGTCCAAGTTGCGAATACAACATTATGTGGATATGACATTAAATCATAAAGAACTAAATGGAACAGGGATTCTAAATTTACCTGTTGCAACTTACTAAATATGCTCTAGAGTAAGACGGAAGTGAATATTAATTGTACATTGTTTCCATGGAGATTGTTGTTAAAATATGACAGGGAAACGTTGGGAGTTCGTTTCACTGCTGTGAAGGGCATAAGTTTATTTCTGTTCACTTGATTTTACTTTACATTCGTATATTTATGTACAGTTACTCCCTACATACAATATTTCTTACTGAAAACGGAGACACATCTATGCGTGCATTATTGTGTTTTTCTACACATATAAATCTAATTAAAGCAGACATTGATCTAGCCAGTCTCATTCAATGTTTGTTGTTTACTTTTTGAAGTTGTTCGATAAATTTTCTATGCCATGTGTCTATTGAATGTCAGTTCCAGCAAAAGCCTATTATAATGCTTTCTTTCAATGTTTTGTCAAAAACACGGGACGTTAGATCAGTTTACAATAATAGCTCTTTAGAACGTGTTACGTGTAGGCTCGTACAAATGTAACAAAAGAAAAGAGTGAAGCCAACAAGCTTTGTAAATTTTAACAAAATAATTTATTTCCCTAGAAAACAGGATAAAAATATGAAATAGGACTTACGGTTTGTGAATATAATCCAAAAATTAATCCTAAAATTGAAAAAGATAAGTCCTATCACTAAACAGTTCTAATTGAATCCAGGTTCGAATCTCTATGAAGTTCCAATATGGAAGGCGATGACGTCAGATGAGGTCGTTGTACTGATGGCAACAATTCCTCGTTGAAACACAATTTATAATGTTCCCGTTTAGAATTCCAGAATAAATTTCCACTGAATATCTTTGTCCAAGTATTTCTTGAAGTAGAATATTTCCCAGGGTGAATAAATTATTTTAAATACGAAAATCAACTCAAATAGCAACAACTTGACAAATACCTTGAGCCCAAAGGTACAATTTTACGACTGATCAATCTACTAGCAAAATGGCTGTTTTAAGCCTCGACTTTAGATCACATGGTGGCGCACGTGACATGGTGACGTGATTACTAATTTGAACAGCGCAGTGAAACAAAAATGCCAGTTATCACGTAAGCAAGAATAGCCCTATGTAAGAATCAGATTCCCACACTGGAAATGAATTTAAAAATAAAACTGTTTACAACAGAGCTAACACGTAGGCTGGAGATGACCTTAGTAATAGCCAATCGTTTTCGCTCGATGTTTACTAAAACTATGAACCAAGGTGAGCCAAAAATAGTGCTTAAGTCATACCTTTGCGTCAAAACAAAAGACTGAATTTACTGGGAAAAATATCAAACCAGTAAAAATTATCATTACAATAAAATATAATGAAACAAAAAAGATAAAAAATGGATTTAAAACCAACACACAAGCAATTTAATTACATATTCGTAACGAACGCAACAAGATGAAATTCAGCGTCATGTCAGCTATTCTCCGCTCTAATATTGCACAAATTATTTTTTCCGCAGGTTTAAATTAAACTGTGTATATGAGTACAATTATAATCGATTCATGAAAACTATTCCCCCATCCCCCAATAAAAATAAAATGGAATGCATACAGGGCATTTTTTATTTAAGGAATGTCATTCTTTGCCAGAATATTATTTGCAGACAAAATTGTATACAAGAGTGTTTTCTAAAACGTTATAAAGCCTGTGTACGTAGGGAGTATATATGGTTACTTACGTATGCGTAGAGAGTATGCAAGATAAATGACACGTACTTAGAGAATATACTTGGTAACATGCATGTAAGTAGAGAGTATATGTGGTAACTTTACATGTACATCGAGAGTATACGTGGTAACTTACATGTACGTAGAGTGTATACATGGTAACTTACATATACGTAGATATTATACATAGTAACTTGCATATATCTAGAGAGTATAGGCCGTAACTTACATGTACTCAGAGAGTATACATGGTAACTTTCATGTACGTAGAGAGTATACATGGTAACTTTCATGTAGTTAGTGAACATACATGGTAACTTACATGTACTTAGAGAGTATACATGGTAACTTTCATGTAGTTAGTGAATATAAATGGTAACTTACATGTACTTAGAGAGTATACATGGTAACTTACATGCACGTAGAGAGTATACATGGTAAATTACATGTACTTAGAGTGTATACATGGTAACTTACATATACGTAGATATTATACATAGTAACTTGCATATATCTAGAGAGTATACATGGTAACTTACATGTACTCAGAGAGTATACATGGTAACTTTCATGTAGTTAGTGAGTATACATGGTGACTTACATGTACTTAGAGAGTATACATGGTAACTTTCATGTACACAGAGAGTATACATGGTAACTTTCATGTAGTTAGTGAGTATACATGGTAACTTACATGTACTTAGAGAGTATACATGGTAACTTTCATGTACTCAGAGAGTATACATGGTAACTTTCATGTAGTTAGTGAGTATACATGGTAACTTACATGTACTTAGAGAGTATACATGGTAACTTACATGTACTCAGAGAGTATACATGGTAACTTTCATGTACTCAGAGAGTATACATGGTAACTTACTTGTACTTAAAGAGTATACATGGTAACTTACATGTACTTAGAGAGTATACATGGTAACTTTCATGTACTCAGAGAGTATACATGGTAACTTTCATGTACTCAGAGAGTATACATGGTAACTTTCATGTAGTTAGTGAATATACATGGTAACTTACATGTACTTAGAGAGTATACATGGTAACTTTCATGTACTCAGAGAGTATACATGGTAACTTTCATGTACTCAGAGAGTATACATGGTAACTTTCATGTAATTAATGAGTATACATGGTAACTTTCATGTACTTAGAGAGTATACATGGTAACTTTTAACTTTCATGTACTCAGAGAGTATACATGGTAACTTTCATGTATTCAGAGAGTATACATGGTAACATACATACACGTAGGGAGTATACATGAAAACTTACAGATATTTTAATTTTTTTTTGTTATATATCAGCCAAGATTTCATTTTCCTTTTGAAGAGAGCAAACACATATTTGAATGTAAAATGAGGAGACAGCCTTGAATACAACAAAAAATAAAAAAAATAAAAAAAAATAATAAAAAAAAAATTAACTTTGAACGTCTTTAATTTATAATGTGTAAAATAAAGCTTTAAAAATTGTGGTTGCATACATTCAAAGAAAACTTGCATCTCTACATCAGTTGTATAGTGGGACTTAGCAGAATGATGGTATCGTCGTTTTATTGAATATTAATTTGTTCAAAGAAGTGTTGATCTGCGTAATTTAAATAACTGTTTGTATGTATGATACTTAAATGTAGTTTATTTTGATCTGTCTGCCTGTCTGTCCTGTACATAAACTCTAGTATTAACTTGTAAAATGATGGTACTTATATTAATTTGTAATGTATGAATAATAGATGTTTGTGTTATTTACATTTTATATTTTTTACGGTGCCATGGGATGGCTATCCCACCCGTTATAATACAAAAAACACCACATAAACAAAACATAACAACTATGGCTGTTTTGTAAAGTGAGTGCTTGTAGGTCATGATTGACTTGAGACGAGTATACGTCTATACAATTCATCTACAATGCATAACCCCGATTATTGGCATTCAAACAAGGAATCAGGTTATACAAAAATCAATACGAGTAATGCTACGATGTTTGCAATGTAAAACGATTAGTCAATTAAACGGTTAAATAACATACAATAATTAATTAATGCGTCATTTTGTAATGTCCAACAATGTCAAATTAAGTATGAGTGTAGCAGTACAACTGACACTTCTGTAATTCTATGAGTGTAGATGGTAATCAAACGATGAAAATGCACATGTACCAGTACATGTATGTATGTATGTATGTATGTATGTATGTATGTATGTATGTATGTATGTATGTATGCATCTGTTAAATAAACGTAGTTCTGTCCATGTCTCATTCTCACCGTGTGTGTGTGTGTGTATATATATATATATATATATATATATATAATAAAAATAATTGGTGGTTGACTCAGTCATATTCAGCAAAAATAATTTAAATAAATAAGTAACGGTAATAGAGGGAAGAATTGCTTATACAAACTAGTCATGTAGATTTAATTTTCAAGGTGCTAAACTTTATGTATAGTTGTTTAAGCTGAGAGAGAGAGAGAGAGAGAGAGAGAGAGAGAGAGAGAGAGAGAGAGAGAGAGAGAGAGAGAAAGAGAGAGCTAATTTAAGGCACCTCACCTTACATATATTCCTAGTAAAATGGTAGCGGTGAGAGGTGGTATCAATAATGAAACAATAATTTCTAAATTCCTATAAAATTTAAAATGTTTTTAAGTTTCTATAATAATTATGTAAAATAAAATAATTTTCTTTTAGGGTATTCTTGTCAAGTCAATCTATTTTCTAATGCTATATTCTTACAACTGTATTAAAAACTTTGCTATGACATCATCTCGCACAGATCTGTTTTCTCTTCTAAATAATGTGGCATAATTTTAAGTAACATGTACAATAGAACATTTAATTGAAAACCGGCAACAAATGTCGAAAGGATAAAATACAATGACGTCCGATGCTTACATTCAAAACAATGTTGAATCGATAAAATACATGGGCCACTGATTCTAAAACTGAAATATTGAATGCATCGTGAAAGGACTATTATGCACAATATCATTATTCCAGAAATTAAATATTAACAAGAAAATTATTGACCTAGACAAGTCGCATGAAAAGTAGTGCAATAGTTTCATATCCTTAAGTTTGAAGCTTTTGTCTTTTCACATAAAATATCTTCAACGTTGAAAATAATCATACGGTTTGCACTGAGTTTTGGATAATTCCTCTCTCTCTCTCTCTCTCTCTCTCTCTCTCTCTCTCTCTCTCTCTCTCGCCACTCAGGTGGTCTATTGATTAGAGCGTCCGCCTCGGGTGCGGGAGGTCTCTGGTTCGAACCCCGGCTGAGTCATACCTAAGAATTTATAAAAAAAAAAAAAATGGTACTAACAGTTTGCTCGCTAGGCGCTTGGTATTAAGAGGCTAGTGTTAGGACTGGTCGGCCTGGTGTCAGGATAATGTGACAGGGTGGGTCATGACGCTACATGTCTGTGTATCATGCCCCAGTGCTAGACATCACTATAAACTGCCACACTGCAGACATCGTAGCGACATGACTGACAATTTTTTAAAGAGCTCTCTCTCTCTCTCTCTGCATCACATTTATTATTTTATTTTGATATGTGTCTTTATTGATATGTGTCTCTATTGATATGTGTCTTTATTGATATGCGTCTTTATTGATATGTGTCTTTATTGATATGTGTCTCTATTGATATGTGTCTTTATTGATATGTGTCATATTGATATGTCTTTATTGATATGTGTCTTTATAATTTTATGTAAGGGAAAGGTTGCACCTAAAGTTGAGAACTTGTGTCCGAATCCCAATGGCTACATCATCAATATGGCCAAAAATATGTTTAAACTTCAAAGTAGGATTGAGGAATATGGACTATTTTGAGTTGTCTATGTGAGCTCTTGTTCTTTGTTGGTGATATAGACTTAAAAACGAGGACCTAATAATTACTTCAGGGAAAGACCCGAGGCTGTAATTTGCGTACCCTCGTTGTTCGTATTTTGTCTTAATAAGTCAAAATCGATTGTATCATCAGTAATGTTGTCATTGCGTTGCTCTTTGTTGACATTATATTAATAATATTATTATAAAACCCCACAAAAGTCGATTATCATGCAATCAACATCGACCAAAAGAAATTGTAATTGACTGAAACATCAGCAGCTGACATGCAAATATCGTCAGCCGCGCATTTTGTGTAAAATCTATGTCGTTGGCTTGCTTTCTCACTATCTTAAAGGTTTAAAAAAATGATGCAGTAGACATGGTTCGTTCAGAGAATGATAGAGGAAAAAAGGACATACACTAAGGGCTAACAACATTCAAGGCAAAATAATTACAACGGATCTTTGGATAAGATTGATAACGAAGAACCATCATAAAAAGTGTAGCGGATACGCTTATCGGTAACATCTGTAACGGTGTGGTCCAGCATTACCTACGTACACAAACTATTGTATTTAAAATGTTACTCCTATTTTCAAGTCAGTGTATAGGACAATAAAGCAAAGCTCAAAACACTGTTGAAAGTTATTGTATCACGCTCTTACAGTGACATCTACTATTCGTCATGTGCACACTTCATGAGTGGATAGCATTGACACGGATATCCTGCCATAAAGTAATCAACGAATTAAAGACTAAGGGAATAGCGGTACTTACTCTTAGAATAGATTATATGTTGTGTTATTCAATTAAGGATTAAATGTCAATTATCACGAGGAATGACTGCTGGAATCCGATCTATGGTATAAAATCATGTCCTTGGGAGTGTTAAATGCATCAAGCAGAAATTTACGATAGTGAATACTGGATTCAATCAAAACCCGTCTGTCGGACTTAGAGAATTTGAGAGACTTGCACCTAACCCCTATGTTGACTATCTACAAAGTAAGTAACATTTTTTTCCCCCCTGATTCCAATGCTTTCACTGCTCTGAATATTATCTACTTCGATACCAAATTTATGCACTCCTCAACTTCAAAATTTGTATTGCATCTCATCAGACTTGCGTATATATTGCAGTTGTTTTGTTCAAATACTCGATTTTTTTTGTATTCTCGCCGTCTTTTTTCACCTGTCTACGCGTCTATAGGCCTGATTCTCTATCAGTCAGTAAACGTGTCCGTCTGTTTCGCTGCAGGTATGTCACAAAACACGATAATTGTTTTCAGTAAGTACTTTCTGTCCTAGCAAGTGATTTGTCGCTTAAGATTAGAAAATCGGAACAATCATTAAAAAAATAAAAAAACAGGCAATAGAATTTCTTAACGAGCACATTGCGCTACAGACGCTCTTCAAAATCAAAACAACTTCATCGTCCGTTTCGCAGTAGTATGCCCGAAAATAGACCATATGCCGGCCAACATTACACTTCAAGACGTGAACTCAAACAGCAGGCTTAACAAATATATCAGTTTAAAAAGAAGAGACATACCCTGAAGACAGTCATATTCATATATTCAGTTCAAGGACACTTCAAAGATATAATCAGTTTAGTGAGTGGCGTCATGCTATGAAGAAATGACACTTAGTTTGTTACATTTGTTTAGGGCACGAGAAACCTCTGTTACATGTGTGAGACCTATGCCACTGAAACTTATTTTAAAATACATTAAAGAGTCTCCGTGCATCCATCGAGTAAGGACAGATATAATGTACCGTAAACATACTATTATCCCTAGTTAAGAAATTTCGCGGTTTTTCCGATGTTCAATTATTTTGCGGCTATTTTATCTTTTTTATCCGCAATGTCGTGCCTTGTTACCTTTTATAAGCAAAATTAGCGTATTTTGCCGGTTTTGTTCCCACTGTGTATTTTGCGAAAACATATGTCAAGCTATTACAAGTTTACATACATTTAAACAGGATTTTAGAAAATCTTAAATACAATTTAAAAAATATACATTTAAAATTATTAATAAAAACATAAGAATCTAAAATTAATAAAATGCTATGGGCACAAATTCTACGGGATGTAGGGGGTGCGGGTGTTCGTGCACGATGAAAAATTAACCACAATGTTGTGATTCACGCTAAGATTATATGAAATCAGTAACTAGGTCTTGGAACGCAATGATATATCAGATCGTCTTCTGAACTAAACCCAAAGTTATCAATCTGTAATGTCACCCTGATAGTCCTGATAAATAGCTTTAATATTTTGATATAAATTGTTACCATATGTCTCCAGTCGAGAACTGACCAAACACTGTACGTACATGATGAAGTAGGTAAATCTTTGTGTTGATTGCATAAGTGCTTATATTCCAACTCTAAAGTTTAATTAACCTTCACGCTGACTGATTTGGAGGGGGGAGGGATTTTATTCTTTCTCTTTCTTTGTTTGCTTTTAAATATTTGTCTTCGTTTTGCTGGAAAAATAAATCGCTTTCCTTTGCTGTACATATTTGATTTAGAAAATTACCTTACATGGGAACTATGAACAAGAACTAATTTCGTCTCAAAGGAAAATACCGGGTGCCCCCTACCCCCACCCACGAGAAGATAAAATGGTTCATGCCTAAGTAAATGAGCATGTTGCCGATTCCGACTTTAAAGGTAGAAGTACAGTCACTTAATGTACAGATTTCTTTTGTTGCCACAATTCACATTATTATTTAAAAAAAAAATAATATAAAAAACGCCGATTTCCCAATATTGACTTTGAATATGCATGTATGCTCGCCCCAAATAGACGCGGAACACGCACACGATTGCCAATAATCGGTTGTTTTTCTGTTAAATATTATATGAAGTATAGTTCCTGAACAGCACACATACATGAATGTTAACCAGACCAGAGCGACTGTGCTAACACAATTTATACTCATTTCATTACGGAATGATAACATCCGATTGAAGATAGACCTTACAAGTTTCGTGCACTCAGCAATGCTTTACTCTTATTTAAAAAAAAATCAGAGATTACAGTGCACATTTGGTTTTTCTTTTTCTCTCCTTGTTTGACGAGCATATTTTCAAATTTGTACATTTTTCTTTCTGTGGATATTCTGTAGTGTAGTCATTTTGTTACATCCCGGTTTTATAGTTTTCCTATTTTTCTAATTGGTATGCTTATCAATGTTATCTATCGAGAAAAGGAGGGGATCGCATGTTAGTTCTCCGTTTGACATGATTGAATTTTTCAAAGAATTCCCCTAGCCAGCACACATCACCTTTTATTTAAATCGTGTAATCAGATATGATTGCATATTTGCTTTCAAGATAATAAAATAACATTTCAAGTTTCATTTTTGAACCACAAGTGTTTGTAAATTTGGCAGTGTTCTGTTTAATAACTATTAAACCATATAGTCCTGCTCGTTTCAGTAAAAAATCACCTTATGAAGCAGTCAATAATTTTTCATGTAATGGTTATTTAGCAGTAACGATCAGTATACATACACGAAGAACCTTTAGTAATTATTTAAAATAGGCAGGTTTAGCATGTTTTGAACAGTCGTGGGCATTGAGTTGTACGTTTTTTCTTCTTCAAAAACACACAACACTGCACGTCAAAAGGCACCTGGAACTATTACCTCACGTTTGACAAAAGTGGTAGCTGCTACGCTCAATCCGAAGCGATAATATTTTTAAATATTTTTTTGGTGTAAATGATTTTGAGAGTCAAATAACATACATCAAAGTGCGGTACTCAGCTAGAGTATGTATTCAGCGGGTTCTCCATGCATGAAGTTACACTTAGACTGTCGGCCTAAATCATTATCCACCTGCCAAGGTAAGGCTGATGGCGTTCATGACGATTTCGAGAGGTCTGCTACAGGACTAAATATGTTTTAACTGATACTTGAACATATTTTATGTTCATGTGCCACCAATACAGAAGCTTATAAGTACATGCATTTTTTTTCTCTCTCTCTCTCTCTCTCTCTCTCTCTCTCTCTCTCTCAGCCAAT
>JAECUM010046144.1:0-25144 GCA_016617855.1 Megalonaias nervosa
CTTAGCAAATAATATATTATGGCCACCTAATCATATGGGCAATACATTTTGGTCTTTTGACCTAATTTCATCACTGTTAAACTATATATAATGAACGTTTTCTTCCTTTATTTGATATACAGAATGCACACTTGATTTAGCCATTCTAATGCCGGACTGAATGCACGTCACTTGATTTAGCCAGTCTATTAGCACACTAAAATTTATAGCAAAATATTATAGAGAATTGCTATGCACTGGTGAATACAATGGAAAATTCCATTTTTAAGTTTGATTATTTTACCTATACAAAGACAAAAATTGTAACACTATCAACTGATTTAGAAAACAGTGACTTCCAATTTCAGAAGACATGTTACCATGACTCTGTTCAATAGCTCGTATGGCTTTCACATCTGGGGCAGGCCTGTGTGCTATGAGGTGATGAGTTGACACTCTATCCTGAACTCTGATTAAAAAGCTCTTGGACACGGTGGGTAGATCCCCAGTAGCTATGGAAAAGTTGATGGAAAACATGGGGGTACCGTTTACTGCCAACTCATACTGGTACAGTGTACTACTTTTGTAGAATGGGTCAGATATGTTGATATTTATCACACCTGTAAAAGAAATATCAACACACCTATAAATTCATAATTGTACATGAGAAAGAGGTTATAATATATTCAGCTACTGGTATCAGCAAGTATGTAAGTATGCAGGTGTGCACATACATACCTGAATGCTGGTCTACATACACGTCTAAATGCAGCTGTGCATGTGTGTGCATACATGTCTGAATGCTGGTGTGCATGTGTGTACATACATGTCTGAATGCTGGTGTGCATGTGTGTGCATACATGTCTGAATGCTGGTGTGCATGTATGTGCATACATGTCTGAATGCTGGTGTGCATGTTGTGTGCATACATGTCTGAATGCTGGTGTGCATGTATGTGCATACATGTCTGAATGCTGGTGTGCATACATGTCATGCATGCCTGAATTCTGGTGTCATACATGCCTGAATGCTGGTGTCATACATGCCTGAATGCTGGTGTGCATGTGTGTGTGCATAAGTGCCTCAATGCTAGTGTGCATGTGTGCATGCATGCCTAAATGCTGGTGTCATATGTGCCTGAATACTGGTGTCATGCATGCTTGGATGCTGGTGTCATACATGCCTGAATGCTATTGTGCATGTGTGTGTGCATGCATGCCTGAATGCTGGTGTCATACATGCCTGAATACTGGTGTCATACATGCCTGAATGCTGGTGTCATACATGCCTGAATGCTAGTGTGCATGTGTGTGTGCATGCATGCCTGAATGCTGGTGTCATACATGCCTGAATACTGGTGTCATACATGCCTGAATGCTGGTGTCATACATGCCTGAATGCTAGTGTGCATGTGTGTGTGCAAACATGCCTGAATTCTGGTGTCATGCATGCCTGAATTCAGGTGTGAAATGTGTGTGCATACTGGATAAGACTTGTAATGTTGTAATATATGCATCGATACAAACTAGCACTGAAATATAGTTTTTAGGGGGATGAAAGTAATTTTAATTATGCAATATTTGCCCATCACAATTACTTGGCTTAATACTTTTTTGTGTCAGAAAATGTCAGTTTGATGTGAATACATCCTCCCACAGAGTGGATAAACTGTCAGTAAGACACAGGTGCACTCATGTATCTGCTGTTCCTGCCAAGAAACAGTATGCCATGACATCAAAGCAGGGTGGGAGGAGTGCATTCGGTAATAGCGATGGGTAAGTATTGCATATTTAAAATTATTTTTTACAAGCCCCCCTCAAAAAACATTTTAATAGCAGCAATACATTACCCTTCATTATTACTTAGTTGAATTGTCAGTTAAGTGGGTCATTCTCCATAATGGTAGAGAGCAACAAGCTTGTGCAGTGTTCCACCTCTCCATGACAGGAAGCAACACACTACTCTGAGCACAAAGTGAACAGTGCACCAATTCCCTCTCAGGAGGGGGCAGCACGCTACCCATGAACATGAAGAGTGTTCATAACATTTCATTCCTTTGGGGGGAGGTGATCAAATCCTCTAATGTTCAGTCCCTCCTTCTGGAGTCACCATGAGCCCTCAAAGATGGTCCCATAAATTCCTGGGAACCTGGAGTGCTCTTCTGTGCTGAAGAACTAGTCAATGATTTTTATGTGGACACATTGAACATGTGAGGCAGTCTGGGTGAGTGTTCTAAAAATCTCATCTTGAGGCCACACTTCCCAAAAGACTGTCCCAACACTGTTGTCTGAAATAAATGTTTCTAACTCAAAAAGAACAATAATAACAATATTATATTACACATTCCATACAAAACTCACATGCTTGTATGTAATGTGTGTTATATACATCCCAGTGTATTTGCACATAGTAAATGACTGTTCTCTGTTCTTTTTAAATAAAATTATTGAAAGATAACAATCATAATAAAATAATAGTAATATACAATGTTTTATTATTTTCACACATGAAACAAAACTGTTCATATGTATTGTTTACTATATACACACTAGTGTAGTTGCACCTAACCTGTTAGTACTGTGTGATATACATGTATACACCTATGTGCATAAACAATGGTAAACAAAGAATTAATCAGGAACATGTTCCTGTCTTCTAACTCTTCTTACTTCAAGAAGAAAGATGTTTGTTTGTTTAACTGTACTCTAAGGACAATGTAGAGACACACATCAACAATGTGATGCATCACGCATGGATTAAAATACAATGGGGTAAGAGATCAAAACACTGAAAATATTGTTTACGTAATTATGTATTAATGGAATTACAAATTCCAATTAACTCTAGTTGGTCTTGCATTGTGTTATAACCCATAAGCTTTACATGCAAACCAATTATATTTGAAATATAAGACAGGTGTACCCTAACCATGAAAGGGTGGGATACAACGTGATAACCCAAGGATACCTTTCCAGAACTAATTACTTAAAAGCAGCTGGGGTTATCAACATAAAAACAGAAGACAAGATAGATGAATGTAACATTAGATGAAATATAGCTGAAGGGAGAACCAAACATGGTCGAAACTCTAACAGCAAATTTTTCTCTGATCACAATTTCATGACACAATCATTAACATGGTGTCCTTAAAAAAGATGACTGTTTCTGTGCAAGCACAGCAGATATCTTACTGACAGTTTCTCCACTTTGTGGGGGGGGATGTATTCATCTCAAACGAACAAGATTTATTGACACAAAAAGATTAAGCTAATTCAGATCGATAGGTAATATAGTGATGCTAAGTAATAGTGATGGGTAATGTAGTGATGCTAAGTAAGAGCGATGGATGATGTACTGATGCTAACCAATAGCAATGGATAATGTCCTGGTGCTAAAATGGTGATGGGTAATGCTAAAATAGCAATGGGTAATGTATTGATGCTAAAAGAGCAATGGGTAATGTACTGATGCTAAATTAGCAATGGGTAATGTATTGATGCTAAAATAGCAATGGGCAATGGATAATGTACTGATGCTAAATAGCAATAGGTGATGTGTTGATGCTAAAATAGCAATGGGTAATGTACTGATGCTAAAATAGTAATTGGTAAATATACTGATATTAAAATAGCGATGGGTAATGTATTGATGCTAAAATAGCAATGGGTAATGTATTGATGCTAAAATAGCAATGTGTAATGTACTGATGCTAAAATAGCAATAGGTGATGTATTTATGCTAAAATAGCAATGGGTAATGTACTGATGCTAAAATAGCAATAGGTAAGGTATTGATGCTAAAATAGCAATGGGAAATGTATTGATGCTAAGTAACAGTAATGGGTAATGTACTGATGCTAAAATAGTGACAGGTAATGTATTGATGCTAAAATAGTAATGGGTAACGTATTGATGCTAAAATAGTAATGGGTAATGTATTGATGCTAAGTAATAGCAATAGATAATGTACTAATGCTAAAATAGTAATGGGTATTGTATTGATGCTAAAATAGTAATGGGTAATGTATTGATGCTAAGTAATAGCTATGGGTAATGTATTGATGCTAAGTAATAGCAATGGTCAATGTACTGATGCTAAGTAATAGTAATGGGTAATGTACTGATGCTAAAACAGCAATGGGAAATGTATTGATGCTAAAATAGCAATGGGAAATGTACTGATGCTAAAATATCAATGGGTAATGTATTGATGCTAAAATAGCGATGGGTAATGTATTGATGCTAAAATAGCAATGGGAAATGTATTGATGTTAAAATAGCAATGGGAAATGTTGTTGTTGTTATAGGGTTTAACGCCATTTTTCAGCACAAGATAGGCTATACATGGCGGCCAGTATTAATGGTGGAGGAAGAACCCTGGAAAATCCCGGGAAGAACCACCGACCCACGAGAAGCTACTGGCAGGCTTTCTCACGTACCCACGTTAGCTGAGCCTGGACTTGAACTCACGCAGACAGAGGTGAGATGGCAGTGATCCGTAACAGTCAGCGCTTTAGACCACTCGGCCACTCGGGGCCCCGCAATGGGAAATGTATTGATGCCAAAATACCAATGGGTAATGTATTGATGCTAAAATAGCAATGGGAAATGTATTGATGGTACAATAGTGATGGGAAATGTATTGATGCTAAAATAGCAATGGGTAACGTATTGATGCTAAAATAGCAATGACTAATGTATTGATGCTGAAATAGTGATAGGAAATGTACTGATGCTAAAATAGCAATGGGTAATGTATTGATGCTAAAATAGTGATGGGTAATGTATTATGCTAAAATAGCAATGGGAAAGGTATTGATACTAAAATAGCAATGATTAATGTACTGATGCTAAAATAGTGATGGGTAATGTATTGATGCTAATGTATTGATACTAAAATAGCAATATATGGTAATGTATTGATGCTACAATAGTGATGGGAAATGTATTGATGCTAAAATAGCAATGGGTAAGGTATTGATGCTAAAATAGCAATGGCTAATGTATTAATGCTAAAATAGTGAAAGGAAATATATTGATGCTAAAATAGCAATGGGTAATGTATTGATGCTAAAATAGTGATTTGTAATATATTGATGCTAAGTAATAGCAATGGGTAATGTACTGATGCTAAGTAATAGCAATGGGTAATGTATTGATGCTAAAATTGTAATGTATTGATGCTTTTAAAATTGGAGCATATGAGTTTTCAAGAGGTTCTTTGCAACATTTTTCTACATGTGGCCTGTTTTCAGTTCAATATATAATACATACATACATACATACATACATACAACAAAATTCATTTAGACCAAATATATATTCTCTGCCTACTTTATTTTTTGTTTTTAAAAAAAACAGATGAGACAGGCAATTTTTTTCGTGTTTTGCAGTCTTAAATAACAGCCTAAGACTCACCTATTTCCCCAAGATTCTTTTGTTGAAATAAATTTTACACTCATCAATAGAGTAGACTTATTACAAGTCAGCCCTTGGTCAGTTATTAGTCAGTTATTTTGTGGGGTTTCATTTAAACCAAAGAAACTTCTGAATTTAGGTATCACTCTTGAACACACTTTCATCAGACTTACAGTGTATCTATAAGCAAGCATTTGAACATACCCTTTCATCAGACTTATGGCGAATCAATAAACAAGCAAGTGTTTGAACACTTTCATCAGACTTGCAGTGTATCAATAAACAAGCAAGTGTTTGAACACAAGTGTACTCTGGTTTTAATTTACGGAGTTATAACTGGAAAAACTAAAAGTTTGATTACAGGTATGCAGTATCCCTTTTTCTTAACAATACACCCCCCCCATGTTTAATAGTCCCCTATGTAGTACTAGATGGGCATGGCTGACCATTAAGTCTCTATCAGCTGGACCTTTCATCAAGGTATGCGGGTCTGAACAAACTTACTCTGCAGAAACCATTATTTTCTTATAAGACTTACCATTACGTTGACTTTTCACCATTAGACCCCAAAATAAATAAGTGCAAGTCAAGGAACTTACTCTGACACAAAAGTTAATGTGCAAAACCCATCTGTCTTGACTCACAGTGCCCTGACCTTTAACCTTTGATACCAAATTAAACAGGCTGCTTTCTTAACAAAGTAAGTGACATCACAACCTTTGGTGAAACTACATTGTCAAGAAGTGGAATTTTCATGTAGAATCCATTTTTCAGCCACATTTATCTTCACCTTTGACCCTCTGACCCCAAAATCAGTAGGCTACTTCATTGCTACAAATAGCCAACCACAGTATTTGGCCCAGATCTGTGATGTTTGGTTGGTTTGGTTTAGTTTGGTTTGGTGTTTAATCGAAGAGCAACAAAAACAGACAAGTTAGCATGGAGGCAATTGGAGTAGAGTGCCTTGCCCAAGGAAACATTACAATAGCCGACTTGGGCTCATCCAATGGTATGATTCAAACCTGAACCCATTCCACTGAGTCCAGCATGCTAACCACTGGGTCACTGTGGCTCCTACCTCCATTAGTCACCTCTTAGGTCATGCAGGAAAGTGCGTCAGACTGAATATACATCTCAGAGACCAAAGTGATGCAGAACTATTGTTATTTTATAGAAACCATTCTTCATAGTGACCAAGATCTTTTGACCTCAAACACAATAGACTTCTTCATTACCCCAAGAGCAAGCCATCCACAATGTTTGGTCTTGGTCTGAAATGTAGAACTAATGTTAATATGTGAAAACTATTTTTTCCTTTTTCAATCATATTTTTAGCTTGACCTCTGACCTTTCAACCTTCAATTCAATAGGGTTCTTTCCTGCCTCAAGTGCAATTTAGCCATCAGCTAAGTTTGGTAAATGTAGATGGAGTATGAACTGTTTTTATGTTACAGAAACAAAATAGGTAACAGATGAAAAGATATCATAATATATGCTTCAACTTTTGCTGCACATATAAAAATAAATAAAATTCCATACATTCAGGAAGTATATTAAAGGGGATCTAATTATTGTACTTAAATCACCAAACAGCTTTCTTGTTAAATTGTATCTTACAGAATATACACCAACATTTTAATCCGCAAATGTTAAACACGTTATACTTTCTAATGCCTGAATCATCTTTATCACTCGGCTATAATAATGGAGTAGCAACAGCAGTCAGGTTTAACGGAACACCAGCACAGCACTAGGTACATGGTGCCTCTTTATAAGCAAAGCTCTAAAAATGTAAAGAACTGCAAAAATGTACAGAAAGAAAAAAGCCTGGCAACTCCTCCCCCTACAAATGTTAAGTACTGATAAAAGTAAAAATTATGTTAAAGATAAATAAATAAAAATAAAGGTAAAATAAGTAAAATCTTTATGGCCAAAACTTTACTTCTAGGTTTTACTGACAATGGCCTGTGACATCATTTCCCAATCAACTTACATAATTATATAATCACTAAACATTCTCAAACAAATTGGTACATTTGAAATTTTTTCATTTTTTATCTTTTCCTTTTCTCACACATTTAATGTCTGTAACAAACTCCTGTTCTCACACATTTAATATATACAACTGACACTTTTTCTCATACATTCTCATACCATACATGGAAAATTGGTAAGAGTTTGCTTACAAGGAAAAAACAAAAGCTCCCCGGTGACATTGAGCAGCCAATGATTGGCCTGGAGGGAGAGATGAGCCTTTAAGCTATTGTGTTTAAGTTCTCCAGTTGGGTAAATGGCCTTCAGGATAGAGGTACTGCTGTCCACACTGATAACAACTTTAGGTGGATGTGAATTATTTGTGATGTAATAGGAGGCATCCAGATCAACATGTTGTACAGTCAAGCCTGACAGAACCTGGATGGGGTCATCTCGGGCCACGATCAAAGAGCTGATATCCTCATTTCCACACCCAGTTGTTCCTATTTCAAACAGAATAAAATAGAAAGTAAATAATTCTTATTTTTCAGCAATACAAATAGTTACAGCTAGGCAAGATATGACAGTCTAGATTATTAACATATTTACAAGTGATGATAAGTACTGCCATAGAAATGTGTAGCTCAACTATTTAAGAAATGTCAGATTTACAAAGGACACTTGTATTGCATGTTTTCCTGTCTTCAATATTCAATGTTTGTAAGTACAACAGTACATTACTTCACGATGCCTATGGTTATGTCACACTGACTGACTTTTTATGTAATACTGCTGCAGTACTTTAGATTAATCCTTTCACCAAATTTTACAACAGTCGTCTAGATATGACATATTTTCTTCAGGCCCCCACTTATATATTTACCCTCTGGTCAGGCCCCCACTTATACAAACACTCCTAATAAATGTACCCTCTAGTCAGGCCCCCACTTACACAAACACTCCTAATAAATGTACCCTATGGTCTGGCCCCCACTTATACAAACACTCCTAATAAATGTACCCTATGGTCAGGCCCCCACTTATACAAACACTTCTAATAAATCTACCGCATGGTCAGGCCCCCACTTGCACAAACACTCCTAATAAATGTACCCTCTGGTCAGGCTCCCACTTACACAAACACTCCTAATAAATGTACCCCATGGTCAGGCCCCCACTTACACAAACACTCCTAATAAATGTACCCTCTGGTCAGGCTCCTACTTACACAAACACTCCTAATAAACGTACCCTCTGGTCAGGCTCCTACTTACACAAACACTCTTAATAAATGTACCCTATGGTCAGGCCCCCACTTATGCAAACACTCCTAATAAAATGTACCCTATGGTCAGGCCCCCCCACTAATGCAAACACTCCTAATAAATGTACCCTATGGTCAGGCCCCCACTTATACAAACACTACTAATAAATGTACCCTCTGGTCAGGCTCCCACTTACACAATTACTCCTAATAAATGTACCCTATGGTCAGGCCCCTACTTACACAAACACTCCTAATAAATGTACCCTCTGGTCAGGGTTCCACTTATACAAACACTTCTAATAAATGTACCCTATGGTCAGGCCCCCACTGTCACAAACATGCCTAATAAATGTACCCTATGGTCAGGCCCCCACTTACACAAACACTCCTAATAAATGTACCCTCTGGTCAGGCCCCCACTTATACAAACACTAATAAATGGACCCTATGGTCAGGCCCCCACTTATACAAACATTCCTAATAAATGGACCCCATGGTCAGGCCCCCACTTATCCAAACACTCCTAATAAATGTACCCTCTGGTCAGGCCCCCCCCCTTTACATAAACACTCCTAACAAATGTACCCTCTGGTTAGGTCCCTACTTATACAAACACTAATAAAGGTATCCTATGGGCAGGCCCCCACTTATACAAACACTCCTAATAAATGTACCCTCTGGTCAGGCCCCCACTTATTCCCTGCCCCCCCCTTATGCAAACACTCCTAATAAATGTACCCTCTGGTCAGGCCCCCCCCCCATTTATGCAAACACTCCTAATAAATGTACCCTATGATCAGGCCCCCACTTATACAAACACTCCTAATAAATCTACCCCATGGTCAGGCCCCCACTTATACAAACACGCCTAATAAATGTACCCTATGGTCAGGCCCACACTTACACAAACACTCCTAATAAATGTACCCTCTGGTCAGGCCCCCAAGTATACAAACACTCTTAATAAATGTACCCTCTGGTCAGGCCCCCCCCCCCTTTACATAAACACTCCTAACAAATGTACCCTCTGGTCAGGCCTCCACTTATACAAACACTAATAAAGGTATCCTATGGGCAGGCCCCCACTTATACAAACACTCCTAATAAATGTACCCTCTTGTCAGGCCCCCACTTATTCCCTGCCCCCCCCCCCCAATTTATGCAAACACTCCTAATAAATGTACCCTCTGGTCAGGCCCCCACTTATACAAACACTCCTAATAAATCTACCCATGGTCAGGCCCCCACTTATATAAACATGCCTAATAAATGTACCCTATGGTCAGGCCCCCACTTACACAAACAATCCTAAGAAATGTACCCTATAGTCAGGCCTCCACTTACACAAACACTCCTAATAAATGTACCCTCTGGTCAGGCCCCCACTTATACAAACACTTCTAATAAATGTACCCTCTGGTCAGGCCCCCAATTATACAAACAATCTTAATAAATGTACCCTCTGGTCAGGCCCCCCCCCCAACTTAAACATACACTCCTAATAAATGTACCATCTGGTCAGGCCCCCTAACTTATGCAAACACTCCTAATAAATGTACCATCTGGTCTGGCCCCCACATAGACAAACAATCCTAATGAAAGAATCCTATGGTCTGGCTCCCACTTAGACAAACACTCTTTATAAAATAACCTTATGTTCCTAAAAAGGAAGTGATCTCTTTGAGAAAAGTATGAACATGGTTTTGAATGCTAAATATTAATTTAAGATCCTTGGATAATTACTCACCAAACACAGAAGGACTGACTCCAAATGGTGATGATGGTTGCACTTGAATTGTATGGGTGTCCACCTTAGTCTGCTCAAGTTTAGTGCCTTGGGGTTGATAAAATCCAGTCTGAGGTTTGGCATGGCTTACCATTTCTCCCTGCACCAGATTCGGCACATTGGTCAGCATGGAATCAATGGAAACCCGAATAATACTGTCTCTGCAATATATTCATGTGACAGTTATGAATCCAAAAGATTTGGTAACTGATTCAATGAATACTGTAGTCCCCCTCTTAAATGACCCCCTCCCCGACCAGCGGACACCCGCTTCTTATGGCCAGAATCCCTTGGCACTGATGAGTTTGTATTCAAAAGTACCCCTCAAGAATGGCCACCCTTCTAATGCGACCAGTGGCCAGTATATTAGTACAAAAATGTAAAATGTTCCCCTCACAAGCGGCCACTTTTAATTTCAAATGTATCCAGAACCAGTAATTAGTTCATATCGTGTCAAAAGGTAAGTAATCAGATTATCTCTATCGTCGATACATTCCCCAATGTGAGGTTTCCGTTACTGAAAGAAGTGTTGACTAAAGTACATGTAACACTAAGATTAATATTATATCATTATCTATAAAAGCCAATGTTTACAGGAAATGGGCTCAACAATGTTATGATTGAGTTTTGGGCTCCACATATCTGTCGAGTTCTTCTCTTTGATGATTACAACCGGATGTAATTGTCAAGATCATAACAGGGCCAGCATAGGCTAAAAATAGATTTTGTGCATTAACACACACACAGAGAAATTAACCTTGAACATTAACATGTCATTACATAAACGGAGACGTATTATTTTAGAAGACATCAGGTGAGGTGGGGTGTGAGGACTTGCCAAACAAATTTATGTAGAAAAGACTCAAATAAAACAATTTTATGTTGAAAAGACTTGAATAAACAATGTTGTAACCGATAAGGAGGTTATTCAGCAGCAGTGGGAAAATGGAGCAAATGGAAAGAGAAATATGTATGTACCAAGATTTAAATGACATTTTTAAATGGTTTTGTAATGTGCATGACAACAATACCTGCTCGCATATCATGCTTATGCCAAGAATAAGAACTAGTAATGTATATTCAGTTGAAATAAGTCTATTATTATGACAAGAAGAACCTTTAATAATTAATGTTACTTTTAAATGAAGATATTTAATGAAGATATTAAAAGCTTTGAAGTATGTAGCTTTCTTACTATGTACATTACATATACTTCTCACAAAAAATTTAGACCCCTCTGGAAAGGCCACCCGTCTTATAAGGCCACTTCCATGGTGTAGAAGGAGTGGTCTTATAAGAGGGGGACCACTGTACATCAATAATACTGATGTTCTTTAACTGTTATATCACTATTTTCAAAGACGCCCTTTATAATATCATAAAAAGATTAATTATCATGCAGAAAATAAAATTCAGATTCAAGTTGTCCTCTTTTTTAAGCAAAAGTTTCTGGAGGTTTTTTTTTATCTTTATAGTTTAAGAATTTAGAACATGTAATTGCCACTGCATAGGCAGTAATGTGGTAACGAATACAATATGTAATCAGTAATTTTAATGGGCATATACTATGAAGTCACTAATGTGATAAGGCACATACTATGTAGTCAGTAATGTGACTGGGTATACACTATGTAGTCAGTAATGTGACTGGGTATACAATATGTAGTCAGTAATGTGATAAGGCATACATTATGTAGTCAGTACTGTGACTGGGCATACATTATGTAGTCAGTAATGTGACTGGGTATACACTATGTAGTCAGTAATTTGATAAGGCACACAGTATGTAGTCAGTAGTGTGATAATGCACACACTACATATTCAGTAATATGAAAAGGCACACATTATGTAGTCAGCAATGTGACTGGGCATAGACTTTGAAGTCAGTATTGTGACTGGACATACACTATATAGTCAGTACTGTGACTGGGCATATACTATGTAGTCAGTACTGTGACTGTGCATAAACTGTGTAGTCAGTTATGTGACAGGGCATTCAATATGAGGTCAGAAATGTGACAGGACATACACTATGTAGTCAGAAATGTGACAGGGCATACACTACTACATTACTGTCTCAGGACATACATTTTGTAGTCAGTAATGTGATGGTTGTTACACTATGTAGTCAGTCATGTGATAGTTCATACACTATGTAGTCAGTCATGTGATTGGACATACACTATGTAGTTAGTCATGTGATTGGACATACACTTTGTAGTCAGGCATGTGATAGTTGCTACACTTTGTAGTCAGTCATATGATACTTCATACACTATATAGTCAGTAATATGATTGGACATACACTTTGTAGTCAGTCTTGTGATAGTTCATACACTATGTAGTCAGTAATGTGAGTGGACATACACTTTGTAGTCAGTCATATGATAGTTCATACACTATATAGTCAGTAATATGATTGGACATACACTTTGTAGTCAGTCTTGTGATAGTTCATACACTATATAGTCAGTAATATGATTGGACATACATTTTGTTGTCAGTCATATGATAGTTCATACACTATATAGTCAGTAATATGATTGGACATACACTTTGTAGTCAGTCTTGTGATAGTTCATACACTATATAGTCAGTAATATGATTGGACATTGTGAGTGGACATACACTTTGTAGTCAGTCATATGATAGTTCATACACTATATAGTCAGTAATATGATTGGACATACACTTTGTAGTCAGTCTTGTGATAGTTCATACACTATATAGTCAGTAATATGATTGGACATACATTTTGTTGTCAGTCATATGATAGTTCATACACTATATAGTCAGTAATATGATTGGACATACACTTTGTAGTCAGTCTTGTGATAGTTCATACACTATATAGTCAGTAATATGATTGGACATACACTTTGTAGTCAGTCTTGTGATAGTTCATACACTATATAGTCAGTAATATGATTGGACATACATTTTGTAGTCAGTCATGTGATAGTTCATACACTATATAGTCAGTAATATGATTGGACATACACTTTGTAGTCAGTCTTGTGATAGTTCATACACTATGTAGTCAGTCATGTGATTGGACATACATTTTGTTGTCAGTCATATGATAGTTCATACACTATATAGTCAGTAATATGATTGGACATACATTTTGTAGTCAGTCATGTGATAGTTCATACACTATGTAGTCAGTAATATGATTGGACATACACTTTGTAGTCAGTCTTGTGATAGTTCATACACTATGTAGTCAGTCATGTGATTGGACATACATTTTGTTGTCAGTCATATGATAGTTCATACACTATGTAGTCAGTAATGTGATTGGACATACACTTTGTAGTCAGTCCTGCAATAGTTCATACACTATGTAGTCAGTAATGTGAGTGGACATACACTTTGTAGTGAGTCATGTGATAGTTCATACACTATGTAGTCAGTAATGTGAGTGGACATACACTTTGTAGTGAGTCATGTGATAGTTCATACACTATGTAGTCAGTCATGTGATGGTTCATACACTTTGTAGTCAGTCATGTGATAGTTCATACACTATGTAGTCAGTAATGTGATTGGACATACACTTTGTAGTCAGTCTTGTGATAGTTCATACACTTTGTAGTCAGTCATGTGATAGTTCATCCACTTTATAGTTAGTCATGTGATAGTTGTTTCACTTTGTAGTCAGTCATGTGATAGTTCAAACACTCTGTAGTCAGTAATGTGATTGGACATACTCTATGTAGTCAGTCATGTGATTGGACATACACTTTGTAGTCAGTCATGTGAAAGTTCATACACTTTGTTGTCAGGCATGTGATAGTTGTTACACTTTGTAGTCAGTCATGTGATTGGAAATACACTTTGTAGTCAGTCATGTGATAGTTGTTACACTTTGTAGTCAGTCATATGATAGTTACACTCTGTAGTCAGAAATGTGATTGGACATACACTGTGTAGTCAGTCATGTAAATAGTTCATACACTATAGCCAGTAAAGTGATAGACATACACTAAGTAGTTAGTAATGTGACTAGGCATACACATTATAGTAAGTAAAATCACAAAGCATAGACTTCGTAGTCAGCAATATCATAGGGCATACACTTTGAAGTTAGTAATGTGACTAGGCATACACATTATAGTAAGTAAAATCATAAAGCATAGACTTCGTAGTCAGTAATATCATAGGGCATACACTTTGAAGTCATTAATGTGACTGGACATACACAAAATAGTCAGTAATATCACAGGACATACACTCTGAAGTCAGTAATCTCACAGGGCATACACTTTGAAGTCAGTAATGTGACTGGACATACACAAAATAGTCAGTAATATCACTGGACATACACTTTGTAGTCCATAATGTGACTGGGCATAAAATACTTAAAATAATAAGAAAAGAACATATTCTATGATATCAAAGTACCATAATGAGTTAATATAATCCACAGATCATTTTTCTTTTTCCTTTTCCTTTTTTGAAAATCACTATTCCATATATGCCAACCCCTCTGAGAGGTGTAAGCATAATTATTGCTATTGTAAGTGGCAAAAATGTGTAATTTGGGCATAACAAGTGTAATCTATATATTACATGCCAGAATTACAGCACATGCAAAAGATAAATTTTTAAGATAAACCTGGTTCTGCAGCTGGTCAAAGTCAATATGGATTAGAACCAGAATAGAAACACAAAATATACTGAAAAATTATGTATATTCAGCATTCACTTCCACTAGTCTACATATCTAACTTTTGCTGAATGATTGTAAACTGGAAATCTGCAATGATCATGGTCAGGTGCTCAGAGTGCTGTATTACATTACTCTCATATTCTTCTTTTAAAAGTTTGTAAAGTTGTGTTGATTTGTCAATTTTTCTGATCTGACATGTTTCAAAGTTTGAAAAGATCCATCTACTCTAGCATTTTACATCACATAACATCCACAACTGACACTGTAAAGCATTTCACTTCACACCTGATGCCATTTTCTTTAAAAGTATAGACTGTTTCACTAACTAGCTTATCAATAAAATGAATCTGTTAGGCAAAGTACACATCTGAAGAAACCCATCTGTTTTCTTGGAAATGGGTCATATACAGTTGCTATTAATAGCAAATAAGGAAAGTACTCTTATGTTATTCTGATGCAGCAATCACCTTTTTTAAGAATATTCTCAAATTTATATGAGTAGAATTAAAGAGATCATAATAATAATGACAAAAATAACTTTTAATTGCGTTACTTTTATTTTTTAATGTACCAAAAAAAACATAATCCATACAGTCTGCGTAAAATGTAATTTACTGAAGAAAGCTTAATGATTACTCCAAAAGCATAATGGTTGGCATGTATGCCATTCTAAAAATCTGCTTCAGAAGGTATTATCACTGTCAATCCCTATAAACCAGATTTTGCTGGGTGAAATTCACATGCTATTTGTGACCTTGAAGTGAAAGGCAGCAGTACAAACATAGTTCCTCCATGAGTGATTACCTTGAAGTGAAAGACAGCAGTACAAACATGATTCCTGCATGAGTGATTACCTTGAAGTGAAAGGCAGCAGTACAAACATAGTTCCTGCATGAGTGATTACCTTGAAGTGAAAGGCAGCAGTACAAACATGATTCCTGTATGAGTGATAGCCTTGAAGTGAAAGGCAGCAGTACAACATGATTCCTGCATGAGTGATTACCTTGAAGTGAAAGGCAGCAGTACAAACACGATTCCTGTATGAGTGATAACCCTGAAGTGAAAGGCAGCAGTACAACATGATTCCTGCATGAGTGATTACCTTGAAGTGAAAGGCAGCAGTACAAACATGATTCCTGCATGAGTGATAACCTTGAAGTGAAAGGCAGCAGTACAACATGATTCCTGCATGAGTGATTACCTTGAAGTGAAAGACAGCAGTACTTAGTTCATGCATGAGTGATTACCTTGAAGTGAAAGGCAGCAGTACAAACATGATTCCTGCATGAGTGATTATCCTTAAGTGAAAGGCAGCAGTACAAACATGATTCCTGCATGAGTGATTACCTTGAAGTGAAAGGCAGCAGTACAAACATAGTTCATGCATGAGTGATTACCCTGAAGTGAAAGGCAGTCCATCTAATTCCTATTCTCATTCACACATATAACCTGTTGGGGGAAACCTATCCCACAATGCAATGTAGACCCAATAATATGGAAAGTTTACTATAGAATAAACATTTATTCCTACTTCAAACTGCAATGGCCAGAAATTTAGGGCCCTAAGTGTTAGCATGACTCAATACAAATAGTTAACACTTCAGAAAGGGCCTTTCGTGTTGGGAAGGTGTATAGAATTGTTTCAATATACAAAGTCATCAGTCAATACAAACATTTAACACTTGTCCAAAAAAGGCCTTTGGAGTTGGCTAGAATGTAAATAGTGTGTGTGATTTGGATTTTTAATGTAGCTTGAACAATTTTCCTGTCATAGTGCTATGATGTCTGCAATGTGGCAGTTTATAGTGATGACTAGCACTGGGGCATCATGCAGCATCATGTCCCACCCAGTCACATTATCCTGACACCAGGCTGACTAGTCCTAACACTAAATTCTTAATGCTGAGCACCAAGTGAGGCAGCTGCTAGTGAGGCAGCTGCTAGTACCATTTTAATGTCTTTGGTATGACTTGGCCAGAGATTGAACCCGCGACCTAATGCATCCAAGGTGGATACTCTAACCACTTAGACCACTGGAGTGGTCCAGGTGTAAATAGCACCAAGATTTTAAATTGAAATATGGGTCAGAGTGACCTACTTTTGTGATGAGGGTGTAGAAGTCATCCTGCCACCAAGTTTATAATTCCAAGTATAACTGTATGTATATAGTGTGCAAAAAAAATGGAGCTAAATGCAAACACTTAACCATGAATGTACAACTAATGTGCACATATATATATATATATATGCCAGGAGTAGTACAAATTAATTCTCCACTACTTCTTACAGGTCAGCTATAAATCACCTTTGGCCCAGAAAATTGTTTGTGCTAATTGGGGGTTGTGGTCCATAATTTTTTTTTCGCCAGAAACTATAACAAGCCTATAAGGTACAATGAACTAATGATGTTTACTGTTGGGTTTTATCTCAGAGCTGTCTGAAAATATAACTCTGTATCTAAACAAGGTATTGCAATTATATTGATGATTTATACTGAGTAGGTATTGTAATTATCCTGATGATTTATACTGAGGTATTGCCATTATCTTGATGATTTATATTGAGCTATTGTAATTATCCTGATGATTTATACTAAGGCATAGCCATTATCTTGATGATTGATATTGAGCTAGTCTGTAATTATGCTGATGATTTATATTGAGATATTGTAATCATCTTGATGATTAATATTGAGGTATTGCAATTATCTTGATGATTTATATTGAGTAGGTATTGCAATTATCTTGATTTATACTGCGGTATTGCAATTATCTTTATATTGAGGTATTGTAATTATCTTGATTTATGTTTAATTGGTATTGTAATTATCCTGATGATTTATACTGAGGTATTGTAATTATCTTGATGATTGATATTGAGTTGGTATTGTAATTATCTCAACTTGCACTAAGGTATTGTAATTATCTTGATTGATACTGAGTAGGTATTGTAATTATCTTGATGATTGACACTGAGTAGGTATTGTAATTATCTTGATGTATACTGAGGTATTGTAATTATCTTGATTGTTAATATTGAAGAGGTATATACAGCATCATCACTGCTAACTGAAACTGCCACCTACCCCCTTATCAAAGAAAGTATTACAAAATGAACTCTCTTGGCATTTCCACTTGGCTCGGGGTCATAGGACCCACCCCAAAATGTTGATTAAGATCTGAGAAGCATGAATGGTTTTGATGGCAGTACCATAATACAATTATTATACATGTGCATACCCTTAAATGTCATCAGCTAATTTCAATATAGAAAATACAAAATGTACTGAAAAAACTGTTTAAATTCCTGATCTCCCCTATTATTTGTCTCAATCACAATCACACTAACAGTTTCTATCAGCCAAATACGAGTCTTTTCCTTTCATCTTTAAGGACTTGTATATTTACGTTTATTTGAAATGGATTATCTTCCTAAATAATTTAGCAATTTTTCCTTTTACATTTCCAGATCTTTACTTTTAATCAGTACTATATAGTCAGGTTTGTGCTGTGTTAAACCTATAACACATGCATGTTTGAGATGCTCAAAGTATCATTGGTGTGAACATCTGAACAGGTCATGCAAAGAAAGGAATCAAAACATGACTATCTACCAAAGTTCAGTGACTTGGTATATAAAGTGTTTGTTGTATTCATAATCAGCGAGACAGATAAACAGGCAGGGCTTCAACACCACATCAACATGTAGAAAATTTGCATACAAAGAAATGATCCTCTTCCTTGTCACAGAAGCATCATGTAGAAAATCTGTGTTTCACTGGGAATGATCATACTGGGTATTTATATTCCAGGTTTGTCAATCTGTGCTATCAAGATCAGAAAAGGTGAGAATCCAATTTTGATCTATTAGAGTCTAAGTAATGTCCTAACATAAATGATACCTTCTCTCTATCTTTCCTGTCTCCTTCCATTCCTCATCAGTCTCTATAGTGAGAGAACCCTTCAGCAGAATGGCTGAGTGCTTCTTTATTGCATAGGTGACTTGTATTAGGCGCTGACCCATTACAGGTTTCACATAACACAGAAATTTCTGCCCAACAGGGTACACTGGGGTCAGGCTATACTGGACTAGATTTCCTCTCTCACATCTGGAATAGTAAAATCTGATAAATTAGTTTCTTGAATTGTTATGATTTCTAGGGTTTGCATACTCTATACATTTTATATGATGTACTACTATCTAGGCCTCAACTCCATACATTTTATGTGATGTACTACTATCCAGGCCATAACTCTATACATTTTATATGATGTATTACTATCCAGGCCTCAACTCCATACATTTTATATGACGTACTACTATCTAGGCCATAACTCCATACATTTTATATGACGTACTACTATCCAGGCCATAACTCCATACATTTTATATGACGTACTACTATCCAGGCCATAACTCTATACATTTTATGTGATGTATTACTATCCAGGCCATAACTCTATACATTTTATCTGATGTATTACTATCCAGGCCATAACTCTATACATTTTATATGATTTACTACTATCCAGGCCTCAACTCTATACATTTTATATGATGTACTACTATCCAGGCCATAACTCTATACATTTTATACGATGTACTACTATCCAGGCCATAACTCTATACATTTTATATGATGTACTACTATCCAGGCCATAACTCCATACATTTTATATGTACTACTATCCAGGCCATAACTCTATACATTTTATATGATGTATTACTATCTAGGCCATAACTCTATACATTTTATATGATGTACTACTATCTAGGCCTCAACTCTATACATATAACACATGTATATGTGTTTAACAGTAATCATAATGGCATGCTCTGCCAGAGTTTGTATTTTTCAAGGCAGACAGCTTTGCACTTGTTCTGTCCCAATGCCATGGAGCTTCCAGTACATATATGCAAGTGTTTTGTCTAATTGGCAGAAACACTGCTACATTTCTTGTATTATTCTGTTATAAGTCTCCAGTAGTACTTTATGAAAAAAACTGTGTTGTCTGCCATTATCAGATGTAACACAAAGCTGTAAGTCAGCCCTTGTCAAACGATTAAGTATGCCAATTTCATGGCATTCATAGCAAAATTTCTTGCAAGCCTTAATTAAAACTTCTTTCTTTCAGAAAGAAGTCCATCTCAATAACCTCAAATGACCGACCACTGAGTACAGCACCAACATGAATTTTGTCGCTGTTGTATGTACCCAACAATGTCAAACATCTTGTAAATTTCATGTGCCATTTTGGGTGGGTTTAAATTTGATGATAGCATTTGCTAATTTTCTTATAACTGTGCTTCCTCTCTTCTGCATCGTGGTACATTGCTTTGTAAAACAAATACTGTTGATTGATGAGTATGGATGCCATTCTAATATTTACGGCCTAAAAAACATTTGTTTAATTAGCCTGCTCTTGAACATGTTTGTCACTGACCTCATCATAAATGTCACTCACTTCAGATGCAGTGGGCAAGTTATTTTTCTTCTGCAGGTGTCCTCTTTCACGAACAATATTCTGCAGATTCTTTTTATTTTCATTTGCCTCAAAAATCTGCCCAATTTTTAGTTTGTTCTCTTTCTAAGGTCACTCCCAGATTAACCAACCTATCAATGTATTCCAGTTTTTGTTTCTGAGAATGAATACAACATCTTCTGGGCTTCCTTAATAAACTTGTATGATACATTCAAATGGTACAGTGATCTCAGTTTATCAGTCTAATTTTTGATATTCCAATTATCTGGCAGGTTTATGCTGTTATTACAGACCTTCATAAATTCTTTCAGTACACTTTGGGAGTCAATGGCCTGGCTACTGCTCAACATTTTTGTATATAAAACACTGCAAGCATTTCTTCAGTATGAAAATATTCACAACTCAACTCTATATTTATAGGTTACTGCATTTGTATGGGAAAATATGAATGAGTTTTTCATAATACTAATACATGACCTTGGGAGTGCAGTATTACTCAAAAAATAAATGTGTTCAAATTTTCTCATATAAATGCAATGACCTTTTTATTATATCCTCATTCTGTTTTTGTACCCAAGGTTTAATTATAAAAATAGACACTACAAGAAACAAAGTAACTTAATTTATCTTGTATTAAGAAATAAATATACAACCATAGATTCATCTGTACACAGTAACAATATTAATGTGCACATAGCTCCACCCAGCAGCTCAACATTGGTTTAAAAAAGAATTGTCACTTTGGTCTATTTAAAATTGAAATTTAAAGTCATATTGTGAATGAATGCGCATTGCAACAACTCTTCCAGTTGGCCTGGAATGGATGGATTTTTTTATTGATTCCGTTTAATTCTGCTTTTCTGCTTGTTTTGGACTAGACTTGTTAGCTGTGTCAATTCCACTCAAACTATATGTGATTTGAGCATGAAGGAATTCACCTTGAATAAGCTGCATGTGTGTTTCTGTTCTGTCATTAATTGTTTGGAATCATAATGTGGGAAAATATGAACTAAAATTATCAAAAACAAACTGAGGAATATCTTGTTCATTTCAGACTGAGAGCAGTGTGTAATCAAGTTTTAGAACCCGTGACATGGTTCACGTAGTTTGCATTTGTTGAACTAAGAAAGTACATTCTGAGGAAATTCAAGGTGCAAAAATATAAGTATATTTTTGCCATTCTTATTACCAGCTAAAGAAGACATAATTATTCCTTTTCACTTGCATGCTCTTTGTAGGGACTCCAGCCATGTAATGACCTCTACTGTAGTAAAGCTTCTATCATTAGCCTTTATCCAAAACAATGCATCAAAATAGTTAACATGGAAAATTGCAAAGCAGCTGGTGTGTGACAGTCCATTCAGCCAGCGGGAATAAGAATTCTTTATCATCTTGGGTCATTGCAATATAGACTCTGAGACCCTTACTTTTCCACCAAAACTTTCTGTTGCATTTTTTACTTGAATTTAGTATTTTGACTTATAAAATGGTGAGTCTCTAATAGATATGTGATAGCCCTTTCCCTCAGTATGCTTTTCTATGCTATTTGTATATACCCCAGAAAGCACTGGTCATAGTCTGAACCATTCCATTAATGAAAAGTTATGAACATTTCTCCTAAATAACTGTTTTGATGATCAGAATGGTATTTTCAATACTGCCTCTTTCAGATTTGTTGGAGACATTGCGAATATCACATTCATTTGTTTACCTGTTGAAAGTTTCATTTGTGACTCAGTAAACTCGTACACATCATTCACTTTATCATCTCTACTTTCAGATAGATGAAACAATTTCTTTAGTTCATCCATAAACAAATCTAATACACCTACAGTGGTTACTACATGGTTTGTTTACAAAGTAGTTCCTAATATACTATCCTATTTTTAGATGCACATGTCATGCAATATCAAGTGTGCAATTAGGAAAAATACTCCATGAACATGACAATATAAAGTTAATTGAGAAAAAGAAATGAGCATATAGTAATACAGAATACCCTTTTCAGATTGTAAGAGAACAACATGTCAGTAATATTTTGGATATTAACAGGTTTTCTCTGCTATTTTTATATACCCAAGAGAGCACTGGTCATAGTCTGAACCATTCCATTTATGAAAAGTTACTAACATTTCTCCTAAATAACTGTTTAAATGATCAGAATGGTATTTTCAATACTACATCTCTTACGTTTGTTGTGGACATTACGAATATTACGATCATTAATTTGCTTGCTTGAAAGTTTCATTTGTGACTAAGTAAACTTCTCCATATCATTCACTTTTAATATCATCTCTACTTTCAGATATAATAAACAAGCTTCTTTAGTTTATCCACAAACAAATCTAATACACTAAAACCTAAAGTGTCTAATAAATGAGTGTAAATTGTTTGTTTACAAAGTAGTTCCTAATACACAAAACTATCATTAGACATACATATCATGATGTGTGAAGCCATGTAATATGGAAAAATGTTGCAACATTCTGACAATGTAAGGTTTAAGGAGAGAAAATTGAGCATATAATAATTCCAGTACAGCCAACAAAAACTACAGAAAGTAGACTGGGTATTCCAGTCAAATGACTCCAGTGTGTCTCACACTGAAATATTACCTCTGACAGAAATAGCTCATATTTTGTGAGCCAAAATCTTCTTGAGCCATACCTAATCTGGTGAGAGCTCCAAGTACGACAAACTAATAATCCCCTTTAGCAAACTGGCCACTACTTGTGGATTTATGTCTAGCTGCTTTTCAGTAAGAAGAACCTTTGGAAACCATGGTGGGTGATTTCCATGTGCTTTAGACAGAGTCTGAGAATGCAAATTGGGTCCCAAAGTTTGACCTCTCTCGATGGATTGATTGTGGAGAGCTGATAGTTATTTGCATCATAAATACAACTATGCTTTACCATAATGTAATGATGAGAGGCATTCCTATCCCTAGTAAGGTTTGGAGTATGCTAGTAAACCCTGCAACTGCATCACATCTAGTCTAGAATGGGCGCACACACACACACACACACGCACACACACACACACACACACACACACTTTTCATCTTTCAGGAGAAGCTGGATTCTGGAGGTAACAGCAAGTAATTCCAAATGTTACTGGATATTGTATTTAAGAGAGAAACTTGCTATTTCAACAGGATATCAGTATTTCTTTCTATTAGGACATGTTTTTTGCATGTACTTGTGTCACATTTAGTTTCTCTGGCCTCTCATTCAACCAATTTAAATTCAGAGTTGACAAGAATTTGTTTCAAATTTATGGGTTGTCTTACTGTTAACAATTGTCATTCCTTCCAAAACATTTCTTATTTAATCACAATGTAGAACTGTTTACATGTTTACAGTGAAATGACCAATATATTCATGTAAACAGTTACTTCAACATGGAGATAAATGATGACATTAGCTGATAATGAATATTTAGAGCAGGGGTTTCAAACCCACAGCCTGGGGGTCGCATGTGGCCCATCAAGCTGTATTCTGTGGCCTGCAAAATAATTGGTGTCACAAAGTGTCAGGAGAGATAACAAAGGTGGTGCAGCCCTTGGGCCATCAAAAATGCCCCCATGTGGCCCTCAGGGTGGTTTGAGTTTGAGACCCCTGATTTAGAGGAACCTTATTTCATATGCACTCTACAACCAGACCATAATAGCTCTAACCAATTATTAAAGATTCATGAAAAATTAAAACAGAATACTTTGTACATTGTATCAATATACTGACATAATTTCATAATGTGTCCACAGGAGATCTATATTAGGTATTTTAGTCTGTATGAACATTGTGATACAACAATGTATCAATACAATGATGCACTTTTATAAAGTACTGTGTAGGGCCAATATTGAGTGAACTTCTGTCCAATTTATTTTATTTTGTTCTATTTAACCAGGGACTGTGAAAGGTGTTTAAAGATTTTGTCAATCTTACAAATGTGTATGCAAGTGTTTTATATAATTGTAAAGAACTTGTTAGTATCTCTTGTCCTGTATACTGACATAATTAAACTAAAAATTTTACCAAACTGTCCAACTATGAAAAAATATTTTGAAAGTATAATGCACCTACCAGAAATCATCCATGATGATGAAGATATATGTATGTATATATGAAAATGGTTGCTGAATTTCTGTTCCTCCTTTATATATTAATGGAACAAAATGAATGGGTAGCTTTTACACAAAACCTGATCATCCGACAGTCCTTGCCATGGTAATCTTTGCAGACAGCAGAGCAGTTGTTTTTGGCAGCACAACTGTAGCACACCTGTAACCGTGGTGACATCTCACTCTGATGCTCCTCTCGCCTAATAACACATTCTGGGGAATTTTTCATGGAAAATCCTAAAAGTCGGTAGCAGGTTTCACATTCTTCATGTTTTCTGGTACAGCTGAAAATACCCACAAAACCACAGTAGCTTATACAAATGAATATATATGTATTATAAAACAGTGACAAAGCATCAACTATTTGTCATTATCAGTATCATGATGCCTTTTTGATCCTTCAGCCTACTTTCACTTTTGTACACTTTAAAAAAAAAAAA
>JAECUM010046146.1:0-18976 GCA_016617855.1 Megalonaias nervosa
TTTAGATGTCTGGTCAACTAATTATGCTATATTATTTAAATCACATCAATCCATCTCTGATAGATTTATGGGAGAAAGGAACTGATTGAGTTATATTTCATTGCTGTAGAAAATAAGGATGTCGGTTCGTCAGTCTGTACTACTCGAATGCATACAATTTAGTTACAAAAGGCGTGATAAATATAAATACATGCGAAATACACTAGATATACTACCATAGTGGTATTGTTGTTTCCTTATATAAACGAAGTATTTGTACTATCTGTATACGTGTCTCTAGAACGTGGTATAGAATAGGGATTGATTTTACAATCAACAAGAGCTCCACAAAAAGTTATAACCTGCAGTCTGACATTAGGTCTCTAATAGGCTTTTGTGTTTTTCGTCCTTTGAGTTGGGAGATGACCACATCACTAACTGGTATGGTTTCTGTGACTATATGAGTAGCTGATCAGGTCAGTTTGTTTTCTGAACTGTCTGTGCCACACTAGGCAGGAGATACCTCATGGGTTTGCTTGATAAACAAGGACATTGTGCAGTTCTAAGATTCTCCCCGCTCACGCGTCTACATGTTTTCTGCAATTAGTTCAGCTCAAAGTCGGTAGCTTCAGTGTGGATGAGACTGCGTGTCCGTGATTCGGGGTCAATGTTGAAGTGTTGTACGGATGATTTCAGGGATACTTTGAAGCGTTTCTTCTGACCACCCTCAGCTCGCCATAGAAAAGATCATCTTTGTTAGTCACTCGTCTGACTTTATGGTGATTTAATCTGCTTATAGCAATTTGTGACATGAGAGTGTGGATGCCTGGAGTTCTTCTCCGTGTGAAAACCTCTCTGTCCTGGATCATTTTCTGCTGCGGTATTCGCAGATGACTCCTCTGGCAATCCATGTGAAAATGGTTCAAACTTCATGACATCGCGTCTGTACGCGTTCCAGGTTTCTGAAGCACACGGCGGGGTCAGCAGTACAATGGTTTTGTAGACATTTTTTTCGCAGACTCATGCCTCTGCAGTCCCACACATTTACGCTGTAAACCGAGGGCCGCAATTATTTTGGCAATTCTGTATTTGGTTTCACCAACGATATGGCATGCACTTCACTGTCATCTGCTGAGAAAGTTGATTTTATCCACTGCTATCATGATAGTTTTGTATTTTACTATAATGGTAGACTCTGTGCAAGGATTTTTCTGATGCAGATTGGTACATCGCCTCTGTCTTCTTGACATTCATTGTGAGACCGAAGTTGTCATAAGCTGAAGATAAATGCTCCAAAACTCGTTTGCATGTCAGACTCAGATGTGACATTGAGATGAACAGTCGCTAACAAATAGGAGATCATTAACAGCCACATCTTGTAACATCGCCTTCGCCTGTGGTCTCCTCAGATAGAAGGGCTTGCCATCAGTATATGATGTCGTTCCCAGTGTTATTTTCAATAAAGGCATCAGTAGTGATGGCAAAGAACAGCATACTGAAGATGACAGGGAGCAGCATGAGGCTTGCTTGACTACATTGGTGATTGCGAATAATTATGTTGTCTCTACACGAGTGAACTATCCATCTAAAAATTGCCGAGCCGTCACGATGAATTTCTCTATTCATCCAAATTTTGGCATGATCTTCCAAAGGTAGGTCGATGAGTTTCGCGTACAAGTTGAAGTTTTGTTCCTTTCATATCTTCCAGAGTTGACGGAAGGCAAACATCCTACATGTCATTTTCTGAGGCTGTACAGACGTTTAGACATAGGCCTCTGATCGACGATTCAGGCGATTGAAAAGTGTGGAAAGGGTTTTGTTACAGATGAACAGTAAGCAGATGCGCCAGTGGTTGTCGCAGGATCGATTGCTACCTTGCCACGTGTGCAGGTGAACTCTGTACACATTCTTGTACCCGTAAAGCAAAGTTACTTGAGTCGACATTGACTGGAAGAATTAAATCAGTTTCCGTGTCATGTGCTGTCATCCAGCTTTGTATACTTATGTTGAGGTATCATACGTTCCAGGTGATTTTCCATTTGACAGCAGTTAATTGCTTTCTCGTTTTCCTTCAGCAATAGAGAATCAGCAAGTGATATGTTGATTTCCACTTTGGGTAATCGATCAGTTGCCTTCTTGTTGAGAGATTACTGTTGACTGAGAGTGTTGTTTCAATGTTCTAAACATCTTTGAAATATCTTTACTTTGTCAGTGAGGACTGTGGTGCTGTCACCTTTCAGCCTTGGAGACGTTGCTGATAACTGTGACCTGTACATTGTCTTCAAAGGGACATAGATTTTCTACATGTCATTTCTGTCTGCGTTAGGCTGTATCGCATCTGCCTTGTTTCACGGCCATGAATCTTACAACTTTCTGACTTCTCTTTGGATAGTCCTGGTGGTGTTGTTGAAGGCTTCCATTTTGGATGATGAAGTACTGTCTTATACACAGGCTCTCTGTAGCCGATTTTATTATTAAGATGTCCATGTAGGGCGATGTCGATCTCATCCAACCAATCTTGATATTTACTTGTGGCGGGTGCAATTGTTTTAGATGATATTGATTAAACATGGTCTCTGAAGGATGTCCAGTTTTTTTCGATATTCTCAGTTCATATCGATTATAGTAAACTAGATGCACAGTTCATTGACAAGCGTCTGTTTTATATTCGTATGTTAAAATTTGGAGACGTTTAGCTTTTGTAGCAATTCTTTGGCTTGTGGCTGTCTGCTGGGCGTGATTATGATATTGAGCTTGGCGATTGTGGTCGGTACAGAGTTCTGCACTTCGCTCATAAATTAATCACCTGAAATCACGGTCTGTCTCTTTTCCTGACGCTGACGAAGTCAGTGAGATGAATGTATTTGGAGCTAGGGTGCCTTCAAGCCATCTTGTTGTTTGGCAGGTGGAGGATGTGCTGATGATTTGGAGGTTAATCTGAGGTCATTTTGTCATGAGGAGTGGTCTGTTGTTTTGCGTTTGCCAAAACCAGCTCTTGCATTGTCGTCACAAGGGTGTTGAGCTTCCTTCAGTTCTCCAAACCTTCAAAACATTTGTCCTTAATTACACCTAGATTCAACATAATGGGAGCATACCCGCATTAATAGTTGCATGTCCTGTTTCCTGATGGTGGGAGTCTCATTTTCAGTAGTCTGTCATTTACGCCCTTTGGGCGATTTGTGATCTTCCTGCCAAGCTGTGATATGGTAGCTCTTCATAACGTCTGCCACTCCAGAAGAAGGTGTAGATGACTTCTACTTCGGATAGTTATCCTTGCCTAACTAGGCGGGTTGCACGCATGGCAGCTATCTGGATGTTAAATCTGACCATTTCTCTACCAAATAGACCTTTTCTATTCTCTGGTCCTTCTACGTATGTACTCTCCATTAGGGTGCGCAGGTTTCAGACACTGACGGCGTGCTTTGTTATGTTTTCGACTGTTAAGATGCGATCCACGTTAGCCAATGGATACTGGCCAAGGTTAAAGTGCTGCTTTGTCGCTCGTCCATCGCTATAGGACTTGAAAGTTGCGGGTGTGTCTATGTGTGTGAATCATGTCAACTTGTGCGTAAGTTAAATTTAAACGATGGAAAGTCGCGCAGAGTTACTTTCACTCCTGTCGGAATCCAGTGGCTCGACAATACTGAGACGTCTGGAGACCGATGAGGATTTAGTGGATGGCTACCAGCTCCTAGTGCACTTTGGCTGATGTTCTGTTTTGGCGACACATCTATTGGCATATGCCAACACAACCGGTGGAAGTACCTAACATCAGTAGGGACTGTACCAATGGAACCAGTTGTAACTGCTCTCGCTGCGTCAAAAGTCTCAGACATTACCTTCTAGAGGAAGACAGCTATGGCCAGTTGGATGAGTATTATTACAGTAACCAGTACTCGCAATTCCCAGCCAAGATTAACGGTCTCGCAAAATGGTATGAATTGAGAAAATTACTAATCTTTCAAATGGAAAGAAAGACGTGGTGTTCTAGTACAAAACTGTGTGAACGAACTGGGCTGCAATCTCTCATCTTATCCAAATTAAAGAGCTGTTGCAACAATATCTACTAAAAACACGGTATCTGAAATAGAAGATATTTTCCATTGATCAACAACAGTAAGAGTACCAGTGCCTCCAGTGTGTAAAGAGAGTAGCGATCCCCTTTTTAAACAAACTTACATTAGCAGAATGAAAAACTGATCTGTATAACCTAAGCAAAGGGTTAATTAAATCGATCTGAATTACGTAATTAAGTTATCATTCTTATTCAGTTGACAAATGAAGAAAATTGATAAATTGCAATCTCGTCTTAGAAAACTTTTTTCTAATGTAGAGGCTAAATTCACCGTGCTTGGAGCTTTCAATAAGTATGTATCTTGTAGAATTCATAAAACTGACAATGTTTATTACGTGAGCTACATAGCACAACCCGATATATTGAAAACAATGTCAAAAGACTGACAAGGTGTTGCAAATATCAACCGAAACGAAACCGCATTTACCACCTAGCAAGAAAGTAAGTGTTGAACCTGATACTCTCATGAACCCAGTTATTGTAGTTGATACTTCGCCCTTGCCAGGAATAACTTCACAAATAAGCATTCAAACTAAACAATCTGACGGCATGGTACATGTTGCCATTACTTACACAGAATCTACTGCTAGACCCTTAAGCCCACAATCAAGAGATTCGAACATACCTCATCTAACTGAGACTATTCTTACCTCAACAAAACGATAGTCGAAACAAAGAAATTAGACAGCTGCAGAGAAATAGAAATTCAACCATACAGATCATAGACATCAGCATTTCATTGTCAGCAACAATATTCGTATGCCAATAGAAATTACAAAGCCAGTCATGTAACGTACAGTTATAACCACAATCAGCAAAGTTCCTCTTTACGACAAAAGTGATCCAACTGATGTTAGAAGAATACACGAAGTCAGGTCTGATGATAATGGTGAAGTCTTTATAGGAGTATCGCGCAAAACACCCCAGCCTACAAGTATTATCCCGGAAATATCAATAATCGAACCACAAGATCAGGGATAACCTCATATTTGGAAGAAAGACGGCTTCATCTGACAATAACGTGTATTTTCCATAGTAGGAATGGGCGAAAGTTAATAATGATGGTAAATATTCCCAAGAAAGACTTAAAAAATAACAGAAAACGCAAACTTGTTTAGCCGAATGGTGTATCATGTCAGAGCTGGCTCACTAGACACCAGATGGGTACAAAATGCGACCAACAGACAGTAAATCGCAAAGGCGACGACAATGAATTAGGGAAAATAATTCGAGAGTGAAACAAAGACGTTGTTGAAGGAGCAGATATGATGATGATAATGACGATGATGACTAATATGATCCGTACCAAGACTGCTACTTTATGATTATGACTACTATGATAGTCGTGACAACTTTGACGCATATGAGACACGAAGAAAGCACAAAGAGTGGTAATCAGACTTTGACTATTAAAAATAGACTTTGACTATTAAAAATGTACATTTTTTATTTGCTGTATTGATAATATGTTAGTTCAAATGTCACTAGTGACATTTGCAATATTATGGATGTATACCCCTGCTTGCTTGCTGATGCATGACAATAATCTTAACATTCTAACCTGGAACGTCAGAGGAATTATGTCCTCTGCATTATGTGTCAGTAATTTGATTATTGTAATAAAATCTTATATAGCCGTGATATGTGAACCCAAATGGACACCACAAACACAAATGGACTCCACAAACAAGCAAATGTGTAGATACTCTGCATATTGATTACATGTGTTGAAGAATAAATGATAGTTCAGAAACTGCATATTCTAAAAGGTCGAAGAAGTAAGGTATCAATTATGATTAAACACAACTTGTCCTACTCAGTAAACAACAGTAATTACAGAATCGTTGTTATTTAATTAAGATCAGGGAAAGATCGCACAGTCTTTTATTTGGAGTGCATCTTCCCTTTGACGAAAATCGCAATTTGTATCAAGAATATATCGATCCAATGTACTCCTTCTATGAGTATTACTCGTGTTACGATGAAATAAGAGTCATGGGGATTTTAATGCCAGATACAGAGAATAACCTTCATCATGGTGTGCATGATATAAAGGCAACGCGGCATTTGTTGACAGCAACAACTTGATAACATTGAAAAATTCAAAATTAAATAAAGGAAGATGTTATGCATTCGACCCATGCAGATCAACTCTAAAGTATGTATTTGTCAACAGAAGAATGTTAGGTTGGGTTGTTGACTGTGAAGTTTTTTTTCTCCAAATTACGATACGTACATAGTCTCAGATCATCATGTTGTGTGCAGCACATGTCTTGCGGCTGCATAGTATTCTAATCCTCTCTTGCTTACATTTCCATCTCCATCCTGGTCTAATGTTGAGCTGAGAAACTAATAGCCTACTAATTTAAAGGAGACAGACTATCACAAGCTGATTATGAATCGCTCCCCATGCACCCCAAGAAACAACACGCATTCATAGGAAATCAATGTCTGTAATGAGTGATGTAACCTTTCAGGTCTTAGCATTAAGAAGGTTTAATCCTGAAACAAAGCCCTATTTGTGATGTCAAGAAACCTTAAAATTGAACTCTATACTTTCGGGAAAGGTGGGCAGAAAATGGAAAGCCGCGAGGGCTTGCCCATTAGTCTTACAAAAGATTTAAAATTGTAATATGGGAATTGATAAATACTCAAGAATGTGATATACAGGCTCACAAAGAAGCAATCTTCAGACAATCTACAAACATATTTGTAAATGATGAACAAATGGACTTGAGTTATCCGACGTGTGCATCTATTGCGTTACACTCATATTATTATCCCACTGCTTTTGCCACTAAACATAAGATGAAAATGATGGTGACTTTCATATCTGCATCTTCGAAGTCAGCGCAGTCTTTGATGAAAAGTTGTGTATTGGTGTACTGAAGGATCTTTCTGAGCAATTCGAACGATGTATCCAATTTTTTTTCGATGTTTATGTTGTTGACATTATTATCTATGAAGAGCGACATTCTATTATAGGTCTTATTGTAGTTGAATGTGGGAAAGATGGCGACATTTTTTTTTTACTTGGAAATTCCTGATTTGTTGACAACTTACAATATTTTAGAAAGGAAGTTGAACACTATCCTGGTTTTGTTATTGTGTCGTAGGTTTTTATTAATAATGTTATTTTCTTTAAAATGCCTATCTTAACATCCGAAGTTGAATCGGTTTTATTAGTGTCTTTAGTTTTTATTTTGGGAATATTTTTTTTAATTTAAAATATTAATAAGAATTTACAAAGTGTTTATTAATGCTTCTTGGACGAAATCATTAGTTGGCGTTATTGTAAATTAATTCAATGTCATTTTGAATTCTATCGCTGGGATCAACCAAGACTGTTGACACATTAGCATCAATCAAGGCTATGGGCACATAAGCAAACTCTCTGGACCCCCTGCGGGTCCGGGGTTGTAGAATTGGCCCGCCGTGCCTCGCTACGTGTCGTAAGAGGCGACTAAGTAGAGGCAACCTGTTTGCCGTGGGTTGCGACCCGTGTCGGAGGAGGAAAGGATCCTGGTAGTTGAGCAGAGGCTTTCCGATGCAATACACTACTTTGGCCTCTACTTCTTCTAGACGGGTGGTCGGGATGGGCCCGGTCTCGACAAATCGGTTGGTCACGCCAAGCCCTAGGAGGTCTTTATTTCTCGCTCACTTTCTTTATCTTTCTCGTTGTATCTCTCTTGATACCACCGTTGCCCCTACATTCTATCCCTTTAACTTTCCCTTTTCCAAGTCTTAGAAGACTTCCTAGAAGGTGGTGGCTCAACGGGTCAATTGGGAGGTAATTTTACCGACTGAGTATGTCTTATGGGATGAATCAGGAGGTGAATTTACCTACTGAGTATAACATCTGTGTATCCCTGACACTTGAAAAGTGTCCCCTTGTTGGGCTCCTTGGCGGGCGGGGAGCACGGGTGCTGAATTTTAAATCCACCAACATGGATATTTCCAAAAAAAATCAACTCAAGCGTACCAAAACTGGATCTGACTCGGATGACGAACCATGTGGTGTGGATTCATTTCCACGCTTCATGGTTATACAGTCTAAAGATGCCACAAAACCGCTTAATGTACTCTCTCCGTTTGTGATCGAGAAAAAAATTACGGGATTGATTGGTACACCAAAAGGTGTTAAAAAGTTAAAATCGGGCTGACTACTTGTCGAGTGTGAGCGACGAGGTCAAACAGAAAACCTCAAGAAAATGACAACATTTTTCGATATTCCAGTGACCTCATTCGCCCACACAACACTCAATTCGTCCAAAGGCGTGATTCGCTGTCGTGACTTGGCTGGAGTCAGCGACACGGATATCATTGAAGGGATGAAAAACGAAGGTGTCACCGCAGTCCGTAGAATACGTATTAAACGTAACAACAACCTGCAGGACACCAACACCATTATACTCACCTTCAACAAGCCAACAGTACCCAGAGTGGTCAAAGTTGGCTTTCTGCAAGTGAAGGCTGATGTGTACATACCAAATCCACTTCGATGTTATAAGTGTCAGAAATATGGTCATCATGAAGACCGCTGCTCAAGAAGCCAAATATGTGGCCGATGCGGAGATCACTCTCACCAGGAATCTGAGTGTAGAGCCACTCTGCATTGTGTCAACTGTGGAAAGGAGCACCACGCCAATTCCAAGGATTGTGATTCCTGGAAACAGGAGAAGGAAATACAGAGGGTTAAATATACATCCAACATTCCCTATCCAGAGGCCAGAAAGCTTGTACAGGCAAAAACATGTCTTCCTGGCCCATCCTTCTCCACTGTAGTGAAGAACAATCCCAAGGCAACGAAGGACGCTCAAACGCAGACAGATGCACCCGAGTCAACATCAAGCACCAACATCCCCCATTACCAAGCACAAAGAACCACGGCATCTACCCAAACAACATTCAATAATAACCAACAACAGAAATCACCTAAGAACAAAAGCAGATCACAAGGAAATAGGCAGCAAAAGGGGTCAGAAGACCCCATCAAACTCTATAACAGGTTTGGGGACATTGAGAGCATGGATGCAGAAGATACTGCTCCATGTTCTCAAAGTAGCTCCAGACCTAACAAAAAAATCATCCCCGTACTTCCTCCGTAGAAATAACTATATAGATTCTCTCCGCGAAAAGTCTAACCTAGCTCCAAAATCTCCAATCTAAACTTATAATGAAGAACACGATCATACAATGGAATTGTCGAGGACTTAAAGCCAATTACAATGATATTCTCCCGCTTTTAAACGAATATGATCCTGCAATACTATGCCTTCAGGAAACCTTTTTAAAAGATACGGACAACATCACACTTAAAAACTACTCCCTGTTTAACACCCACTTACAGAACGTTGACAGGGCCTCGGGAGGGGTTTCTATTGCTGTGAACAATAGAGCCCCACATAGCGTCATCCCTTTAAACACAAATTTGCAAGCCATTGCTGTGAGTGTCACTCTACATCGAGGGATTACATTTTGTTCTATTTATATACCACCAAACACCAACTTATTACCAAACCAATTAGACACGCTTGTTCAACAACTTCCTGCACCATTTGTTTTACTCGGTGATTTTAATGCCTATAATATTTTATGGGGATCAAATTACATAAGCGACAGGGGCAAAAGAGTCGAAGATTTTATTACTAGACACGACTTGTGTCTATTTAATACCAAATCTCCGACGTACTTGCACCCAGGAACTGGTACATACACATGTATCGACTTGACAATTTGTTCTCCTTCACTACTTTTGGATTATAATTGGAAGGTCGCTGATGACCTTCACAGCAGTGATCACTTTCCAATCTCTCTTAAGAACACCAACGTTACAATTGATGACACGATTCCACAGTGGAATTTAAAGAAAGCTGACTGGACCAAGTTTGAAACACTTTGTACAGCTAGACTTAACAGGAATACCGTCCTAAACGATATTGATCCTATTCGACAATTTACATCCGTCTTAATTGAGATTGCAGAAGAATCCATTCCTAAGTCCTCGCCGAATTGTAAAAGAACCCAAAAACCGTGGTTCACTAAAGAATGTAAAGAAGCCATTAGACAACGCCGAGAAGCACTGAAAAAATTTAATAATCGTCCAACGCCCGAAAACTTAACTCAGTACCGTATTGTTCGGGCCAAAGCTCGCCGCATAATTAAAGAAAGTAAACGAGCATCATGGAAAAAATATGTTTCAACTTTAAACTCTCGTTCCTCAATAAAGAAAGTTTGGGACACGATCCGCAAAATAAATGGGAAGGGAAAATACAATTCATTCCGACATCTGAAGCTAAATAATAACAATTTCAATACCAAACAAGAAATAGCTAATGTACTTGCTGATTGTTTCTCCAAAAATTCCTCATCGTCTAATTATTCAGAAGCTTTCCGAAGATTGAAAGCTCATAAAGAAAAAACACGGTTGAAATTCACATCGAATAACTCAGAGAGCTATAAGCAACCGTTTTCATTGTCGGAGCTTATAGAATCTTTGAATAAGGCCATTATACATCTGCTGGGCCTGACGATATACATTACCAGTTTTGAAACACCTTCCAGAACCATCCTTAACAGTTCTTCTGGAAATCTTCAATGATTTATGGATTACTGGTAATGTACCAAAAATTTGGAAAGAAGCAACAGTAATACCAATTCCCAAACCAGGCAAAGATAGCGCAGATCCTAGCAACTATAGACCTATATCATTAACTAGCTGCGTTTGCAAAACAATGGAACGAATGATCAATTCTCGGCTTGTATGGTATTTGGAAACCAACAATTTAATATCTCCTTTCCAAAGTGGCTTTCGTTATGGTCGTAGTACCAATGATCATCTGGTTAGACTGGAAACCTTTATTCGCGACGCTTTTATCAAGAAGGAACACTTAGTAGCGGTTTTCTTTGATCTGGAAAAGGCCTATGACACAACGTGGAAGTACGGAATACTAAATGACCTGCACGATCTGGGTCTAAAAGGCCGACTGCCCTCGTTCATATCAAACTTCCTCTCAGACAGGGAATTCAAGGTACGAGTGGGCTCCACCCTCTCTGATATGCACGATCAAGAGATGGGTGTGCCCCAGGGCAGTATTTTATCGGTGACGCTTTTCAACATAAAAATTAATAGCATCACCAAGTGTCTGACTCCCGGTGTGGATTGCTCCCTATATGTTGACGACTTTTTAATATGTTACCGATCCAAGCACATGCATACAATTGAAAGACAATTACAGCAAAATATCAACAAGATTCAAAATTGGGCCAATACTAACGGTTTCAAATTCTCGAAATCAAAAACTGTATGTATGCATTTCTGTCAGCTACGAAGACATCATGATGGACCTAAACTCACGCTGGACGGAACACCTATTCCAGTTGTTGAGGAAGCAAAATTCTTAGGTATTATCTTCGACAGAAAACTGACCTTTATTCCACACCTGAAGAATTTGAAAGCTAAATGCTTGAAGTCTCTAGACTTACTTAAAGTAATAGCGCACACTGACTGGGGTGCTGATAGGAAAGTCATACTCAGTTTATACAGAACATTTATTCGCTCGAAACTAGACTATGGTTGCGTTGTCTATGGTTCAGCTAGGAAGTCCTATTTGAAGATGCTAGACCCAATTCATCATCAGGGAATAAGACTTGCCTTGGGAGCATTTAAGACATCCCCGTGTGAAAGCCTACTCGTTGAAGCGAACGAACCACCTTTACCACAACGTAGAGAAATGCTTTCTGCACAGTATGCTCTCAAATTAAGCTCAAACCCTCTGAACCCTGCTTTTTCGGCTGTTTTTGAACCCAAATATAAAACCTTATATGACAATAAACCAAACGTCATACCTACCTTTGGCATTAGAATATTACCATGCCTTGACAGTACCAAAATTGATCTTTCAAAAATTCTGAAAACGACCGTCTCCGAAACACCTCCCTGGCTACTTCAACAACCAAAGGTACTTTTCACATTACACGATGGAAAAAAATCGGAGACAAACCCTTCCATCTTCCACAACTCTTACCATGAACTAATCGCCCAATTTCAAAATTATACAAGAATATATACTGATGGATCAAAAGATGAGGAAAAGACTGCTGCAGCCTTCGTTAGTGGAAAACACACAACAAAAGATCGTTTGCCAAATGGTACATCCATTTTTTCAGCCGAAATCAGAGCAATAGACCCTGCATTGCACTATGTTGAAAGCAAGCGTATTTTTAAATAGCATCATCTTCTCCGATTCACTATCAGTACTTCAGTCACTACATAATAGAAAACTGGAGAATCCATTATTAGCTAATGTTCTCCTTAAACATACTGAGCTGAGTACCTCCCACAATATAGTATACTGTTGGTTACCCAGCCATATTGGAATTAAAGGTAATGACAAAGCAGACCGCGCTGCTAAAATGGCTCTATCACTAGAACCATCTCATTTTAATACACCGTATACGGATTTTATACGTAGTATCAAAGAATGTTTACGTCAGAAATGGCAGGCATCATGGAATGATGCCGTGAATAACAAACTTCATGCCATCAAGCCAACCCTAGGAGAATGGACACCTTCCTACAGAGCCGTCCGTAGGGAGGAGGTAGTCGTTGCAAGAATTCGAATCGGCCATACTTATTTAACCCACTCCTATATACTAAAAGGAGAAGACCAACCAGAGTGCATATCTTGCAATGAACCATTCACTGTTAAGCACTTTATGTTGGAGTGTTTCGACCTCCAACCTACGCGTAATCATTATTACAATGTGCATGACATTAGGGAACTCTTTGATACAGTTAGCATTTCTTATATTATAGACTTCCTGAAGGAAGAAAATATTTATCATAAGTTATAGCTTGTATGCTATCACCTTAAACAGTTTTATGTGCTATATATATATATATACCGTCGTTAGATTTTAATTACCTTTCATCTGTTTTAGTTGTCATACATCATTTGCACTCCCCGTTGATCTGGAAACTTTATTTATCACCGTTACTATTTTATCGTTTTACTTTCAACTGTTTGGTTTCGTATCGCTGGTCGATACGTAATCTTTTACCACTTTTAAATAATGAAAGATATAACCTTTTGTATGGCGCTAAATAGCCTCATAGTGCTGGTGCGCCGTAAAAAATTCAATCAACCAACCAACCAACCAAACTCTCTGATGGAATTTATTCGGATCACCATCGGATTTAAACTGAAACTCTATTCGTTTGGACCCGTGAAAAACGTTCATGACTATTTGGGATTTATTTCACAATACTATAATTTTTAAAAACAGATGCATTTAGTTTTTTAACAAAATACATTATTTGTTGAATTTAACAAAACTTGATGGTTTTCGCTTTTTCCTGTTAATTAGTTTCAGACCAGAGAGTCATAACAAAATGTATACCGACAAGTGTGATATTTAAGGGATGAATCAGAGAATTATGCAAATGAAGAGTTAGCAAATTAAATATTACCGTCAGTGCTCACATATAGCACTACCCTTTTAGTACACTTGTTGCAGTTGAAGCAAATGGTTCTGAAGGTATGCTGTGACAGTTAAAGGTATCTACATGTATAGGTTTGCCATTAAACTTAAGTGCGATATTTTTTCTCGGCTGTTTTTATGTATCCTTATACTCAGCATCAAATTTCAGTGGAAGGTGTCACATATAACAGTGAAGTTATTTATTGATATCCTTTTTATAATAATCCTTTGCATATTTATCAGAATCAGTTAGAGTAGGTCATTTGCATTTCTGTGCTGAGAATTGTTATCATCATGATCATTATCGGACGCAATAGTTCATTGAGGCTACAATGTGATTTGTGTGTGTGTGATTTAGATTTTTAACGTAGCTTTTAACAATTTTTCAGTCATATCGCTACGATGTCTGCAGTGTGACAGATTATAGTGATGTCTAGCACTGGGGCATCATGCCGCAGACATGTAGCATGATGTCCCACCCAGTCACATTATCCTGACACCAGGCTGACCAGTCCTAACACTAACCTCTCAATGCTGAGCGCCAAGCGAGGCAGCTGTTAGTACCATTTTTGTAAGTCTTTGGTATGACTCGGCCGGGGTTCGAACCCGCGACCTCCCGCATCCGAGGCGGACGCTCTAACCACTAGACCACCGGAGCGGAGAGGCTACAATAGTTAGTATCATAATTATCACCAGTCAATAGATCATTGACACTATCTTAGCATTACAATCATCATCCGTGTTACCAGATCATTGAAACAACCATATTTGGTGTCATAATTGTGATCTGAGTCCATCTATCATACCATATTATTATAATAATATTACGAGTCAATAGATCATTCAGATTACCATTGTTAGCATTATAGTCAATGGATCATTTCGATTGCCATAGTTAACACTATAATCATCATCCAAGTCGATAGATAATTCAAACTACCATAATAGGTGTATAATTATCATCCGAGTCAATAGATTATTCAGACTGACAGAAGCAGTATTAGAATCATTATCAGAATCAATAGATCATTTAGACTACCATTGAGAATATCATTATCATCAGCAGAGTTAATAGAACATTCATACTATATGACTTGTATACTAAAATATTCGTTTCTGAATAATTATTGTTGTACAAAATTAACGATTAATAACCTACTTATTCAACTGAATATCTGTATCTTTCTCTCTCTATCTCCCCCTAACTGTATCTCTACTTATATGTTCGTTTTCCTATTATACTTGCTCGCAAGCCTCATCTCACTACTCTCATATAGCTTGTCTCGTGCGCATGTCTTGCTAAGTTAACAAGTAAATTAAAATAACTGCCACATCGTTTTCATCTATTTTCCTTTTTGTTTAAAGTGGCAGGCTAATTTTCCACACACAGTGTCCAGAGTGCAGATCGTCAACGGAACAAAAATGATTGATGCAAACCATTATATAACTGATCTCGGAAGCTGGGACTTAACGAGTGCATCGCTACAGCTACCAGACTTCGACCAAATTATTCTCTTTACACGGTAAGTGTATTTGCATAGGTGACGAACGTTTATACTACAGATACAATGACGAAACTCGTAATACACCCGAACGTCGAGCAAACATGTTACATAATATTATCAGAAAATATGCATTTCCATATTTTCTCAATAAACCTTAGTACTCTGTATGAATGTTGTAGCCCACTGAATACTATATTCACTCTTGTCAACAAAACGTCAATAACGTAGTGATGTTAATATCATACAATGTACCTGGGGAACACGATATTCGCTTATTATTCCATATTTAATATAATTCATACCTAAACAAAGATTTAAATAACAACCTCGCACAACGGTTTTAACGTTAAACAGACCTGCAGAACATTTTTATATGGCGTGGGAGGGGACGTAGTGTTTAAGTTACAATATTGTTTATCACTATTGTACTTTTATCTGAATTACGCAGGATAATATGTGCAATTGGATACGTCAGCAACACGGTGAGAAAGCTATTTTTAGGTTGTTTCGCATATGAGACTTCATCTTTTCCCAATCATGAAAAGTGCGTTCAATGTACATTGAATAACATAATAGATTCCTGCATAATTTCTGCATATGTAAAGAATATTTGCCAACACAATCCACACAGGATATGGGCAAATAACCTCCAAGCAGACATTTTTGACAATCGTTTAAGAAAATTATAATTATGGATGGCATCATATATTATAATGCTGTCATGTTGTATCTGACTATGTTGCATGATACTTTTTTTAAACTTTGTATTTAGTCTACACTTCGTCTTCAGAAATTAATCTCAATTTAAGCGTATAAAAACAAATGCAAAACAAGAAAACAGTAAAAATCAAAAACACAATATAAATAGTTTGGGTCAAATAGCATTCTATCCAAGACCAGTCCAGGTCGGGTGCATCAATGGGTTCTTAAGAAAAGCACTTCACTCCCATTTGCTAAGCACGATATAGCCAAATAAACTTCCTAACATTCAGTTAAATCCATCCAGTGAACCAAATGCAGCTATAATATAATATATGTTTATTCCACGATTATGAATGAAAATCAATATCAACTTTGTCAATGCTCTTTCTATGAGCGCACAGATTTTGCAAATGTTCTTTGTGGACAAATTCCAAACTGGTCTCCGTCATCAAGGTTTCATATTGTACCTTAATACTGATTTCTCGCGTGAAACATTGGTTTAGTATTTGGAGCGGAAAAGTGAATTTTCCCGCATTAGATTAAAATAAGATTTCGACCTTTCTTCAATTACCATCGAGTACATATTTTGATGTCCACTCATAATAATGTATATCCTGTTTTCCATAATCTTGTTTCATTTTTGGGTACTTTGTCTTTCGTGCCAAAGAGACGGCAAAGTACATAAACCAAAAGACGCAAACATGCTATGTTATGAAGTTTTCTGTCTACAGCCAAACATAATACGATGATAGCTCATCTCTGCGAAATATTTCTAAAATGGGTTCAATAACGTATTTTTCCCTTGCTAATTTGAAATGTTCATTTTCTTTAGTTAAAGGGCCAGCACTATCTACCAATAGTCTGGTAAATGGCTCGTTAAATGCAGGACTTGGTTGCAGATGAGTATTATGTATATCCTGATTGGATTTTGCTACGATTTGATAAGAGTTACATTACTTAGAAATATCACCTTAAATTTTCTCCCAACATAAAAGATTCACGATCTTGTGTTCAGCCTTATTAACTCCTAACTGATCAGTCGACGTGGTATCCATTTACTCAAAAGTACCCCATTGTTTACAAAAAAAACAACAAACTGGGACCAGTCTGGCTTCCGGTTCAATAATAACCCTCTAAACCAAGCAGGTGGTCTCAAGATGGTCGTAGTGTTCGACAACAAGTTATTATCTTTTGTAAGCCTGATTGGCAAAAAGAGATAATGAGCAGTTTAAATGAGGATCACCGTGACCCCATCATGCGACTGACAAATAAATGTGTAAGCTAAAGGAATCAGATGCGTATCAATACCATTCTCAAGAACTTGATTTACCGCATAGACCTATTAACTGCACCACCAGGGTATAGATCAGGGATTTCAATCTCAACATGATCCACTTTCTGTTCCATATAATTCTTGTCAGTTATAAGTGGATTAACCCCTACATTATCTTTAGCTAGGTCAATGTCTGATAAGAAATGGATACCCTCAATTTGTGAGCAAGTCACTGTTCTGGCTGTCACGGGTCCTGCGATTAAGTCTAATGACAAATTTACACCTTATAGAAAATCCTTAACTAAGCCGAACTCTACCCCTGAATAAAACCGTTTACTAAGACGTCTAAGACAAAGGCATAGTACCCAATAATAAAAAGCTCCTGTGTCCTTCAGTATTTTAATAGGCATAAGCATTGGCAAAATTGCCAATAAAAGATATAGAGATTTTCGACATGAATGGTTGATAATTCTCCATAATAAAATCAGCCTGGGGTTTGTTTGACGAAACAAATATATTTCTTTCAATATCAAATTTTGACGACCCAGACTTCTTTGAAATAACAGTATTTGGAATAACACTCTCTCAATTCCCTCCTTTGCGTAGCAATCGGAAACGACGTGCTCTTTTCTCTTACAATACGTGTACGTAGGAATAGATATAGATTTCTTATCAGTGTTGTTAGACGACTGATTCGGACAAGTTTTGCCCGATTGAGATTTGAAAGTATTTGCATGAGACGGAGCTTTTTGTTAACAACAAACTGCTGATAGGAAGACTTACTGACAAATGACCCTTGAAATAAAAATTAATCATCAGCTATGCGAGCGGTATTTTCCCAAAAATATACCATTTGCTCATCAATATAGTCATGACATCAATAGGGACGCAATTCCATAACTCGTCTATTAGTATGAGTTGTCCGAGGTCATTTTGATCAACCGTCTTGTCTGAGCATCACCTATCGAATAGTTTTTTCCTCGCAAATTGGACGTGATTTTATTCCTTTTTTTACTATCATTCGTAAACGTTTCTTGATATGCCTCAGGTGCCAACGCATAACCCTTGAAGATCCATTCATTATCCACACCATGATCAGCACTTTTAAGTACAAATTTCAGGAGCTTTGCAAAGAAGTACACTTTGTAATAATAATGCTCTCAAGTCCGTCTTAAGTTTTCATCGATTTTCTCCAAGTGAGAAAAATATTTATCTAATTCTTTCTTCTTTAAAAAGGGATAAAACCTAATATATCGGGTAATATCGAAGTCCGAATTTGTATATAAATTGGGGTCTAATTCTTCCAATCTGCATTACTTTCTTTCTCTCTCTCTGCATTTATATTTCCTTCTCTTCTTTATCTCCCTTCCTCCTTCTCTCTCTTCTTGCGTATTTATTCAAAAGTCCAAAAGTAAGGAATGTTCAGAATGCATTACAAAAGTCTTGAAAATTCTGATGTACTAATAGTCTTGAATATGAACCAAATGTCTTAATGCATCATAATATAATCCAGAATGTCTTTTAATGAGTTCACAATACTACCAAAATATTGTTTCAAGCTAAATGCCACTGAGCATTTTGTACCTCCGATGAATAAATTTTACATAAATGATTCTCTTAAAACGATATCTGAACACAAGAAGTAATGATTACACAGGATGAACATAAAAGGGGAATTTTGTTTATCTCAACCTTATATAACCTACTACATTGAAAAAGACTAGTGTGTGGGTCAAAACGTTGCCTCCACAACATCCTAAATTTGTAAACAAGGCAAGACCATGAAATCAAATATCAGTAAGCAACTTTTAACTTGTGACAACAATCAAGGAGGCCATAACTACGCTGCCCTCAAATCACATAATAAGATCAGTAACACAAACTAAGTTACACACACACACACACACACACACACACACACACACACACACACACACACACACACACACACACACACAC
>JAECUM010046148.1:0-27922 GCA_016617855.1 Megalonaias nervosa
GTTTATTAATTAATCGCGGGGGAAGGAATAAGTGTCACATGCCCCCGCATTTATGTACACATAGTATGCTTGTCAATATGTCCGTTTTTGGAGCAATTATGCTCCACGGGACATACGATGGGCGGGAATAGAGACACACATGCATCGTGTTAGTCTGTATGTACAATAAGACGCTTATTGGGAACCACCCATTCATACCGCCATCCCGGTTCCGTGCTTATGCTCATCGGAGAACCTGATAAGACGAATAGTAATAGTTCCATGTCCTAGCGAGGCAGAGGAAGAGAGGGACGCGGCAGGAGGGGAAGCGCCAAAACAACGTACTGAAACGTCAGTTCGTACTATAATTAATCATATTTAGTCCAGTTATTCTAATGGACAATTTAATAATACCAATAATGTGTAAGCCACCTGTGCAATTAACCAAATCGAATAAATCAAACAAATTTCATTAATTGATTCACACTTCAATTTGAATTTAGTGTACAATGTGTACTTCTGTTTCAAAAATAATACCAATCAGTTGAGTCTAAATTACTCATATTGTTTTTGTATCACGCAATGTCAAAAGAAATAATTTTGATGGTGGTATGTAAAGGATCAAATCAGGATTATTTAAATAAAGATATTGGCAAAAGAGGTTTTCAATAACGAAAATGAAAACCTCATACATTCACTCAGACAATTTTGATATTTGCTCATCTATTCACGTCAAGCCGATAGGGACGTCTGGACTTCTCCGGAATGCAGGCTGCACTGTACTCCGGGCTGGCTTTCTTTTCGTTTCCGGTGGCTACCATTACACGATGTCTGCCTTCATTTTCCGGTGGCTACCATTGTACGATACACTCCCTTCATTTTCAGGTGTCTCTAATGCACGGTGCACACCCTTCAAACTCCAAGTTCGCCTCACACACTCCTAGTGCAACTTTTTAACAGCTCCGATAGCATCAGTTTGTTCCCATCCAATAAGGTTGGTGGCGGTGGCCTCCCAGCTCCGACATGGCGGGAACCTCGCTGACGAACTGGACTGTAGATCTGTAGATACACCAGGTGCTGTTTATTAAGTTATTGTAATATTATTATTACAATATTATTCCTTCGTGCGATGGCAATGCCTCTCGTCATTTCAGATTTAATGGGTTGGTCGGTAGCTCGTGCAGCACAATGATCTTGCTTTTCTCCTCCGCCCTTTTTGTTGTTGAAGCTGACGCTCCGGTCTTTCTTCCTCGACGTCCCCTGAGTGAATGAATATGAATCTCGTGAATGTGGATTCTGTGAATCGGAATGGATGAATGAAGCCAGTAACCAGACTGAAGAAGAAGAAGAAGACTTTGAATTATAGTGGCTTTCGCACATATTGTGCATGCGTCAGTAGTTAGTGTATGCATGGCATACTGTTAAATTACAAGGGGGAAGGAAAACGTGCCTCATCCCCCAGTCTTTCATGTCCTCAAAGAGGACTGCTAAATTAGCCCAAGATGTTTCGCTTTAGTCGTGGGACAATAAGTCCCAATCGACTATACTAGCTGACAAATTAACTGAGTAGTGTTGCAGCCACAACGCCAGCTAGGGGCTATCGCTTGAGAGGGAATAGACCCAACACGCACTCAAGCATAATTAGAGTTACAGTCTGCAGTGCTACCACCAGGTGTCAACAAAGCAGTGAGAGACGTCCGTCGCCATTGGTCGGGGACTGTGACGTCTCATTCGGCCACCGGGTGTTTGGACGGGTGGAACTCGTTCCACACTAGGTCCATGTACAGAAGGCCGAGTAAGGCAAAGGAGGAAGAGGACTCGGCAGTCGGTGCGATGAAGCAATGAACGTTGTGTACGCCCCAAAACGCCCGTCCGTACTGATTTCAAATTCAGACCGGTTATACTAATGGACAAAAACCCTAAGCCAATAATGTGTAAGCCACCTATGCAATTGACCAAATAAAATAAATGTCTAAATTTCATTATTAATTACATTCAAGTTGGAATTTAGCGTACAAAGTGTACATAAATATTTCTTAAATATACCAATCAGCTAAGTCGGAATGACTAATAAAATGTTTGTATCGCGCATATGTTAATGACGAGTAAATATTCTGAAGGTGATACCAATGGTTCAAATTTGTTTAAAAAATAGAGAAATTATCAAAAGAGGTTTTCACTAAATCCGAAAGAAAACCTCTTACATTCACCCAGCAAATGACAGTTGCTCGGTCTTTTCTCCCGAGTCCCAGGACGTCGAGGCTTCTCTGGTTTCGTTCAAAACTGGAAATAGGCGGCGTATTCTTTCTTCTTAGGAACTCCAAACCTCAGTTGAAAGTCGCCTTCCCTCCAGCAATGAGTATTTTCAGCCCCAGGTATCTGGTCTAATGAGCTCCATCTCGCAATTTCTCGTTTGTTGGGTAGGTGAGGCTATCACCAATGGGTTGGTAGCTGGGTCGCCGCGGTGGGCTATACATACAAGGGACACGCTTCCATTTTTCTATTTTCTTTGGTTAGTCATGACCCATGTACAGCTCACTTTATCCGCTCCCTACTCCACCTCATTTGGTAGTTGCACGTGCTTGCAAATGCTGCCTCCTTTTCCCCATACGTGAGCCAGGATAGTCTGCTGATAGAAGGTGCTGTCCTGGGCGGGCGCTCCAGTGTTGTTCCCTGGACGTCCACTGGATGAATCATGATGATAACCAGACTGACGAAATCTACGGATTATATGCCTGAAGCACGGAAGTAAAGGAAAACACCCCCTTACACAATAACTAATAATACACACTACAACCAAACTTTGGACCGTGAGGACCTTAAAGAAACACTCACTTCACTTTGCTACCTACAAACACACTCTAAAACCACTCATACATACAGACACACTATCCTACAAGTCAAGGAAACAGTGTTTATAGACACACTTCTATCCCTTTACCTACAAACAAGCTAACATACAGACACAAATACGTAAATTTGGCATTAGAGTAGTATATCTTTTCTAGTAATTTGGGTAGCCCTGAAAAGGGCTATTTTGTTTCTTAGGGGTTTTGGCAATTTCTCTTAACGTCTAGGATTTCGTCCCCTTCTCGCTACAGGCTTTCCAACGGGATACGGCCTGCTTCGGCGGAAGGTGAAGAAGAACTTCTTGGTGTCCACACGACAGTCGACAAAACCTCTTTCTGGCTCCTGCAGTAGTTGTTGTTGCTGCTGCTGTTCTTGTTGCTTCTGAAGTCTGTACTTCTCTGTCCACTTTTCTTGCTCTTTTGTGATTTCTTCTCTAAGGACCTGTTCAATCAGGTCTTGAGCTTCCTCAATCATCCTGACATTTCCTATCTCTTCTGGCTTTCGTATCAGGCTTTGCCTGACACGATGTAAATTCACATTGGCATCATTGAGCATGGCTAATTTGGAAGTCATCTTCACGGGTTGACGAGTCAACAATGGATGGATAGACTGGCTGACTAATTTTCAATTATGGTACCATTCACCCGTTCGGGCTTGCGCGACACGTTAATTTCCAGAGGGTGGGATCTTTAGTTATTCTCACGGGGTGGGGGGAGGGAATCAGTACCTCACACCCGTGGGCTTTAATGTGAACACCGCTAACTCGTCAGTTTTAGTCCGGACGGGGAAAAGGATGAAAGGGCAAAAATGGGGAGCCCCCAAGACTCCACAACACAAGCAACGATCCACATCCATTAGAATAAATTTTACCCCCTGTTCAAAATGTAAATTTTATCGTCTTGCCGTAAGTTTGAACAATTGCTTGATGACTGTGTGCTTGGTATGGTTCCCTAGCTTTTATTCAACATCTGCGACCTGTCGATGTGTTGAGTTATAACTGCTATAATGGACATGGCCTTATAATTTAAGTTTTAAATTGTTTACTTGCAATAATGTCTCCTTGTGAGACCGGGTCTGATGGTTTGGGGTTTTAACCACCTTATATTTACTAATTTTATAGACCAAGGTTATTGGGGTTGGTTCAATATTACCAGGTACATTCATTTATTTTCTGATAATTGTTTTGTCCGCGTTGCGCGGTGGGCCTGATGGTTTGGGCTGTTAACCACTTTATATTTCCTTAATTTGGGACCCTATCTATTATAATAGATCGAATTGATTTTATATATTCTATTTTAGTCCGCCTTGTGCGGTGGGGCTGATGGTTTAGGTTGTTAACCACCTTACATGTCATTAATTTGGGACCCTATCTATCTTAATAATTCTATTTTTTCTATACAGAATATCAATATTTCTTTATTTTAGATTTGTTTTTCTTTATTATTATTTTACTCAACCCACCAACAGAACACAAATGGCTTGTATTTTATGTTTTTATGTTATCTAAAGGAATACATAGTAATTTTTTTAAAACAAATCCAGAGAAAGAGAAATTGAAAAATATGAATGCACTTATCATTCCCTATCAGTTTATATTTATATTCTTTCCTATAATACAACCTGTTTCTTATCGCATTTCTTCTTTGACGGAATTCCATCCAAGTGGTAGACGTATTAGAGGAAGTGGTCCTTTAACAATCGATGTTGGGTCTGAGTCTGCACACCTGGTCTCTCGAGTCCTGCATTGGTTGTTTTGTTCCCCCTGCCCTCTATCAAGGCCCCACATTGCACATCCCTCCGCCAATGGTATGGTTTCGGAGTAGGGCTCAGGTGTGGAGTTTGGGTGAGGTCAAAAATAGTTCCAATTTCCCTATAGATGAAAAGTAATCGACAGTATTATCTTCTTCACTATTTTATTGCCACCTTAGACTTATTTTTATTAAACTATTAGACGTATGAGAGGCAGGGGCACTTTAACAATTGATGTTGGATCTGAGCCTGTGCACTGGCTGAACTGGGCCCTATACGACCCAATATCTCGCACCCTTCATCTCTGGTCTTGTTCCACCCACCCCTCCATCAAGGCCTCACAGTGATAATTAGTTTTGTCTTAGTTCTGGTTGTTTTTATTTAGTGGGTACGGGGTATAGGGAGATTACATTATTGGTTATATTTTTTCCTGTTTTTCATATATCTGAGAGGAAATTAATAATATTTTGGTAATTCAAGGTTTTGTCAATGATAGTTGGCATCAAGAATTCTGGATATGTACTTTGAGAGCCAAGCATTTCTTCTTGTTTCTGAAATATGTTCCTCTCGGTTGCATAATGTGTGCACACATTGAATACACGATGTAAATCTTCTATTTGGGGGCAGTGGGGGCAACAATTTCCCGTTATGCTATTCGTTGGTAAGTATTTACCAAAGCTTCCTGCTAAGAGGGTTTTTCCTGTTTTGATCCTGTTGATTATCTTCAGATCTTTCGTGTTTTTTAATTTTGAGATGGTGATGTTTCTACTTGCTTGTGTTTGGTTAAGGTATAGCGTTTTTCCACATGGTTTGCCATTTTTCATAAATTGTCCTCCTGATTTGACTATATATTTCCTTTATGCAATAACTTATTTCCTTGTTTTCTTGTTCTTGTAGTTTTAATTTTGCTTCCTTGTCAGTTCTTTCGTTCCCTGGTATGTCTATATATGATGGAATCCACCTGAATGCTACTGCTTGTTGACTTTGAGCTTTTTATGTAGTAGATTGGTTTCGTATATGAAATTTGACCTACTTTTCGATTTACCTGACTCTACGGTTAAAGAGTCGCTCAATATGACTGGTTTATTGACTTTGTTGTCAATTATCCATTTAATGACTTCTACAATTGCCCACAATTCGACAGTATATATTGACCGATGGTTTGGTAATCTATTTTCAAGTACCGTGTTTGTTCCTTGTATATAAACTGCCCCTGCTGTTCTGTTTATTTCATGGGATTTGGACCCATCTGTAAATATTTTGGTGTATAATTTCCGGTTTCCCTATAGATGAAAGGTAATTGACAGTATTATCTCCTCCACTATTATATTGCCACTTTAGACTTATTTTTATTAAACTATTAGACGTATGAGAGGTATGGGTCCTTTAACAATTGATGTTGGCTCTGAGCCTGCACACTGGCTGAATCGGGCCCTATGCGACCCGATATCTCGCCCCCTTAATCTCTTGTCTTGTTCCCCCCCACCCTTCTATCAAGGCCTCACAGCGATAATTAGTTTTGTCTTAGTTCTGGTTGTTTTTATTTAGTGGGTACGGGGTATAGAGATAGTACATTATTGGTTATCTGTTTTTCATATATCTGAGTGGAAATTAATAATACTTTGGTAATTCAAGGCTTTGTTAATGATAGTTGGCATCAAGAATTCCGGATATGTAATTTGAGAGCCAAGCATTTCTTCTTGTTTCTGAAATATTTTCCTCTCGGTTGCATAATGTGGGCACACATTGAATACATGGTGTAAATCTTCTATTTGGGGGCAGTGGGGCCAACAATTTCCGGTTATGCTATTTGTTGGTAAGTATTTACCAAAGCTTCCTGCTAAGAGGGTTTTTCCTGTTTTGATTCTGTTGATTATCTTTAGATCTTTCATGTTTTCCAATTTTGGGACGGCGATGTTTCTACTTGCTTGTGTTTGGTTAAGGTATAGCGTTCTTCCACATTGTTTGTCACTTTTCATCAATTTTCCTCCTGATTTGACTATATATTTCCTGTATGCTATAACTGATTTCCTTGCTTTCTTGTTCTTCTAGTTTTAATTTTGCTTCCTTGTCAGTTCTTTCGTTCTCGGGTGTGTCTATATGGGATGGAATCCACGTTAATGCTACTACTTGGTGACTTTGAGTTTTATAAGTAGTAGATTGGTTTTGTATATGAAATTTGACCTACTTTTCGATTCACCTGACTCTAAGGTTCTTAACGCGCTTAAAGAGTCGCTCGATATGACTGTTTTATGAATTTTGTTGTCAGTTATCCATTTAAGGGCTTCTACAATTGCCCAAAATTCGACAGTATATATTGAACGATGGTTTGGTAATCTATTTCCAAGTACTGTGTTTGTTCCTTGTGTTATAAACTGCCCCTGCTGTTCTGTTTATTTCATGGGATTTAGACCCATCTGTAAATATTTTGGTGTATTCTTTATATTTATTCTCTTGTTTTAAGTATTTCTGATTCCAGTTTTAATGCTTCGAGAGCTTTATTCCCAAAAGGTAAAGCCTCATAATTGATTATTGGGGTCTAGCATAACCATGGGGATGGGTCAATGTACCTGATTACTTCTGCTTGGATTTTAGGTGGGTGTAATGGTACATGTCGCCGACTGAATAGTACATTGCATTTATCAATAATTTTCATTTTTCCGAGTGGTTTTTATTGCTACTATTTCCTACAGAGTTAGCTTTGTCATTAGTTGTAGCAGCTCCTGTTATTTTGGGAATGCTGTTAAATAGTTTTCCTCTGATTGGTTTAGTTCTGTCCCATACCTGTTTTGCTTTGCTTTTGTTATTAAGGGACGAGCAAAATTCATTACATGATTTCTTTCTAGGGTTTAGTATGGTAGATTTTGTTATTTGTTCCTTTTCTTTACATATTTTAAAGTCCGAAGCATGCTTCGTGCGTTTAAATTTATTGAGTTTTTTTTTTTTGTTATCCGTAACGGCTGTCTTATATTCTTCATTCAACAATGGTATTGGTTGTTTGCTATTCTCATTAGAGAGTCCGTGATGTTTTTGCTAAATTCTTCAATATTCTCATTTATAAAATCGTTTTCACGCTGATTTTCACAAATGGAACGAAAGGTGATCCAATCTGCTTTATCAAATCTCCATTTTGGTACATTATTCCTATTATTATTACTTGGTTTTGACATATTAATATTTATTATAAAAGGGTAATGCTCACTCCCAAGGGTGCTGATTTGATTTACTTTCCATTCGGTTAATTCTGCTATTTTAAGTGAACAAACTGTTAGATCAATGGCCGATTTTGTTCCAGTTTCCGGATTAAGTCTCTTTTTTCTCCATTATTTAATATGACTACGTTATTTGAGGTGGCCCATTTCTCAACTATTTTCCCTCTTTTATCTCTGGTAATTCCTCCCCATAAATCATTGTGAGCATTCTTATCTCCACACATAATCAGGTTTACAGTTTGCTTATTTATCATGGAATTTTAAGTTGTTATATTTGTTTGACCTTTACCCCCTGGGTCATATACATTATATGTAACCAATTTTGTGTTTTCTATTTGGACCTTGACCATTCGGAATTTCAAAGATCCTCCTATTCGTTTTCTTCCTAACTAATCTCTTCTGTTATTGGTTGTAATGAGTCACTGGCGTATATAGTCCACCTCCCTTTTTCCGATTATGGTGGTATTTGAAATTGGATGTAGAGTATTCGTGAATTTTGGCAATGAACTTCATAACAGATGTGATACGAGTTTCTTGTAAACATACGATATCAGGCTTACCTTTTTCCTGATCGAGTTTAATTAGTAACTCATCCGCATTTTTAATAAGTCCCCTGCAGTTCCACTGCAAAATAATAAAATTTCCTCGTGTTTCCATATCTGTTCTTGGTTCGTTTAGTTAATATAGATAACCAGAAGGTTATTATGATTGATAGGGAGCTACAATATACTTCTCCAGCAGATGACCTAGTAGCCGACAAGTCTGTTGAATCGGTATGCTTAACTAGTGGGTGCGTGGTATAGGGTGATTGATTCCAGTTCCTTTGTTCATTCATGTATTTTCTTCCTACATGGCGCCGACTGCATAGCACATTGCATTTTTCAATAATTTTCATTGTTGGATGTGATTTTCCTTGGGTAGAGATTCTCATTCTGTATCTTAATATGGCTTCCTCTCCACGTAACTCTAGTGGAAGCTCTCCGGCAATGATTTGTAGTTCTTCTAGTGAGGTATTATTTGTAGTTCTTCTAGTGAGGTATTACTAAGAGCTCCAGTGCACAGTTTCAGTACTTTATATTGCAAGCTATCAAGTTTCTTGAGTAGGTTTGGGTTTGCAGAAGTATACACCTGACAGCCGTAATCTAACTTCGATGTAAGTAAAGATCGGTAAAGTGTCTGTAGTGTTTCTTGGTCTGCTCCCCATGTTGTTCCTATTATATGTTTTAGGAGGGTCATGTCGCGGCTGCATCTTTTGATGAGGTCCTCAATCAATATGTTGCTTCCAGTTAAGGTTTTCATCAAAGGACATACCCAAAAATTTGGCCATTCGCTCAAAACGAAATTTGAATCATGTTAAGGTAGAAAAAAGGTGGGGTCATTTGCTCTCTTGACTTTAGGGAGAAGACTACTATTATTTTATCTCGTGATATTTTGAAATCCCGTTTTTCAGCCCAATTTACAATTCATATTCAAGTTATTTTGTAGTTCGCTATTAACTGTATAACTGGATGGGTTGTTTGTTTTCAGACACCACTATCATCGTCAAACTGGGATAATTCTATTTATTTTGATTGATTGATTGGTCGAGGTCGTTAATCATTTTACTAAATAATGTTGGTCTAATTACACTATCCAGTGGGGTTCCATTTTCTAATTGGAATCTTTCGGAGTGTTCGTTTCCTATTCTTACTTGTATTTTACGATCAGTGAGAAAGTTTGTTATCCATTTATGCATTCGGCCTGATATTCCGTAATGATTCAGTTTTGCAATAAGATTCTTATGCCAAATTGAATCATATGCTTTTTCTAAATCCAAACATATTGCTATTAAGTGTCTATCGCACTTGCGTTTTGCATTAAAGGCAAGTTTAATATGTGATTCAAGTCGAATTAATTGGTCAGTTGTGGATCTTTTGTTACGGAATCCACTTTGATTTTGGGATATTAATTTATTACCTTCCAGACGGTATGTAAGTCAATTGTTAAGCATAATTTCCATGAGTTTACATAAGTTGATTGTTAATGATATCGTCCTATAGGAATTGACGTTTGTTAGGTCTTTGCTGGGCTTAGGTATTGGCATTACCTTTGCCTGTTTCCAGTTATTTGGTATTTCTCCTGTTTTCCATATTGCATTAATCAGTTTTAATATCTCCAGTTCCATATTTGAAGGAAGTTTCTTTGTATATTTCGTGTCCTAGAGTGTCTTCTCCAGGGGATGTGGATTGTTTGGAGTTTCTTGCAGTGCGCCATTCGGATACGCTAAATTCTGTATTAAGTTGGTTTGTATCCCGTCTTTGGTCTAATGCAAGGCTCGGATACTTGGCCTCGAAGTTCCATGTTTTTGGAATTTTTTCGAATGCTTTTTGTTGCTACTCATTCCTACAAAGTGTATAACCAGCTGGTTAGCTTTATCTTTAGTAGTAGCAGCTCCTATTATTCTGGGAATACTGTTAGATGGTTTTCCTCTGATTGCCTTAATTTTGTCCAATACCTGTTTTGCATTGCTTTTGTTATTTAGGGACGAGCAAAATTCATTCCATGATTTCTTTTAAGCGTTAAGTATGATAGATTTTGTTATTTGTTCCTTTCTGTTATATATTTTAAAGTCCGAAGCTAGCTTTGCGCATCTACATTGATTGAGGGCTTTTTCCTTAGCTTTAATGGCTTTCTTACAGTCCTCATTCTACCAAGTTATTGGTTGTTTATTAATCTTACCTCCAGTTTTAGGGATGGTTAAGGTTGCTATTCCACTTCGAGTGTCAGTGATGTTTTGTAACATATTTCAATGTTCTCGTTTATAAGATAGTTTTCTTTCTGATTTTCACAAATTAAACGAAAGGTGCTCCAATCTGCTTTATCAAATCTCCATTTTGATACATTTGTTTTATTGTTTTAATTGGGTTTGACATATTAATAGTAATTATGATACAGAAATGGTCATTCCCAATGGTGCTGGTTTGATCTAATTTCCATTCTGTTAATTATGCAATTTTAGGTATTACGATGGATCTCCAGAGAAGTCAATAGAGGGGAGGAATGATCACGCAAGTCTTTACACCAATGATGCAACACCACTTCATTCGAGAGGAGACCCCAAGCGTCATCCAGATACTTGTCCAATTTTTCTTTTTTGACTCATCATCAGTCATTTATCTTGCGGAATATGACTGGGATGATCTTTCTGACATTCATAACAATGTTTGTTGGTCAACCCTGTAATATTTGCTGCTATTTGTTTGGCAAAACAGGAGACTAAATGTTGTTCTTATTCTTCTTTGTCTTTTGGTTCTGCTTCCAAGACCTCCTTGCATTCCATTTCTATAGAGGCTCCGCTGTTCAAAGGGTCTTCCATAGCTTCTAATCGTGTAGAATTACTTCACTCAAACTGTTGACTTCTCGAGTATTTCGAAATCAGCAAACAAGATTACGTTCACCGTCTTGGTTAGAGTTTTTCCAAACTGAAGTTCCATACTCAGTTGACCGGAGTTTATAGGGTGCAAATGTCCTTCGTCGCTGCCTTGGTCTGTAGTGAAATGAAAAGCCCACAAAGTGTAGCGTCCTGCATAATCATCGTACGAAATGTCGCGACTGCTGTTGGTCCCAAACTGTCCCGTGGCTTCGTACAGGGACAAGTATGATCTCAATTCTTCTCGGCAAACTTAGATTCGAAGGGTGTGGTACACAAGGTCTTTCCATCGCGACTGACGTCGATCTTGGACAGTTGGTAATGCTTAAACTGGAAAGGATTAGCAATGACGCCTCCGTTGAGGGCTTCAATGCTGACGATGCCGAGGATTAATCGTATGGGTATTGTCCTTTGAACAGACGATCTTCGATCTTGGATCTGAGTTCAGGGGAAATCGTGAACTTTTTCACTTCAACCCGTTGTATTGGATTCTTGGCGGTCGTTCTGCACAAAGTGTGCCTAATGTCGTTTCTCACTTTAGGTAACACTTCCACGCGTCCCACGTAGAGTCTGGCTTCTTGAATGACAGTTTTGTACTCGTTGGCATGAGCAATCAAATATAGAACGGAATTGCTTCGATTGAGTCTCAGGCGGACATCTAGTTCGTTTAGCAAATACTTCTCTTGCAAAAACATGTCCAAATGCAAACGATCCATCGGTTCTAAATTACGTCCTTGCAGGATTGTCTTTTCAAGGTGTTAAAACTCACATTGTGAGGATCGTCAGGTTGCTGTCAGGACTGTGTCGTTGAACTTGCCCGCGCCCGCTGTGTCAGGTTCCCCTACGACGCAAGCATTCACATGTGTGTTCTTGGCGTCTTTCCCGTACGTCAGGAGATTTTCGAAGTACGCTCGGTAAGGGTAAGTGTCCATGCAGCTGCTGACTAGTTTGTTATTCAAGTACAAATCCACTTCGCTGAACAAGGAAGGCATGAAATTGTTGCCGGGAGCTACTCTGGCATGGGCTTCCAGAGCGGTGTCGTCCGTTTTCAGAACGTTGAGTTTCAGGGACAAGTAAGTGCTATTAAGATCGATATAGTCTTCGGGCTGTCCTTTGATTTCAAATTCGAGGGGGTCTGAGGTCGTCAAAGAGGAGATAGGATGAAATTCTACCCATCGGGATTCTTGCATAGTCATCATGGTGGTGGCATGGCAAACAGATCCAGTTCCGACTTGGAACATACGCAAGACTCTCGGTGCATCATTTTTCGCTAATAATCAAAGACGTATAATTCTCTAACGGTTCTTCTTTTCTTTATCTTTCTGGCTCCGTGTGTGTGAAGTCCTCTGGAGGGGTGTCTTTGTCGTCGTCTCTTTCTACCTTGTCCTTGCTGTGATGTCATGGAAGAAGGAATGCATGGCTCGGCAGCACAGAGTGCATTTCTCGTCGGGACAAAATATCTGTTCCAGTTTGAAGCAGACATTTTTGCCTGCTCTCACGAAGGCTTCTTTGGTGTCTTGTTTGTCGATGATGACATTTTGGAGAAATTCTTTTCCGTGCGTCAAAAAGGTATCTTTCAAAGCGTACAATCCTTGCGTCACCATCGGTTTCAAGACAGGTGCCACCGAACGAAAAGCAGATTTTAGCATATATCCTAAACCATGTCCTCGCAGTCGAGTGACACCTCGGTACACAGGATACATGGAGTTTCACTGTGAATTTTCCTTTCGAGAATGGAATATTTTGTCCCAGATCTCCTTTTATACCAATGTTGACACTCCAAATACGACTTACTGACGTACGAATGATATGGATGTCATTTATCGTGGCAGAATCCACTTTGAAAGGAATGACTTCCAGTAACGGTGCGGTTGTGCCCCACCACGTTGTACTCCACCACGTCAGAGTACACAAAGATCAAATTTAATCCTTGGCTCAGTTCTGCAGATGATATAAATCCCTTGACCATCTTGAGGTCTCCACCCAAAATGTCAAACAGGACAAAATATAATGGACAACGTTTTGGCATCTAAAAATATCGTCAGCAGGCGACAAGCTATTTTGTGGTACTCAGTCGTGACACTTCGTTTCATTTTGCCCAGAGCTTTAGCAAACAACGCGTTGAATTTGGAAGCAATCGTTTCAACCAGATGAAATAATAGCCTGCAGAATTATCATAATATAGATGTGCCGCGGAGTAGCGGGTGACACTGGTCGTTTCATAGAGGAATCTACAGTTTCGTTTTCATTCAAGTATTGTTGTACTTGCTCGTTGAGAACTTCGACCTCAAAAGTGTTTTAATTTTTGACGAGGTTTATGATTTGTGTGGGATGCATGATTTCGACCAAAGCCAATTCCCAATAGGCCTCGTGATCCAATTGGAAGGCCTGGGGTAATCTGGCCGTGAAATAGGACAAAGTATTGTGGGGAAACACATCCACGAAACTGTCACTTGGTAACGTTAAGTAACATTGGTTAATTTATAATTCCAGAGTTCTGTTTTCCCAGGGGTTACTCGGGGTCAGAGGAGTGTCCAAAGGAAGGTTGTTTGTTGTGACTGTTGTGAGAGTGACTGGTGTTGGCCGTAAGGCTCCGGTTGTTACCGGAATATTGCAGGGAAGGGTTGGGGAGAAGGTAACAGCTACAACTGCTCAGTAAAATGGTCCACAATTGTTTGTCTCCTTGTTGCAAACTCAGATTGGCGATGCGGCACCGATGCCACAATGCACCACAAAGATTTAGCAGAAAAAGACTATTTGTGCTTTAGGCACACGTTCTCCACACCACACCCACAGGTTTTGCTTTTGTAAATCTTGCAGCGAAGAACTCGGAACAGGAGCGGTAGCTGGTGCTGAGGCTATGTTGAAGGGCATGATGGTCACTTCTCTTTATAGTCGATGACTTGCAAAGCGTCGATTCACGAATCAAAACCTGGAGGATATCCTTCCCAGCGCACTTTGACCTCTTTTTTGACACGGCATTGGCCTACTTTACGGGTTCCTTGATCGAGAACGCTTTCGATGTCGTACACTTCGTCTTCATTTTTGACCACTCGTTGTAACTGGGGCAAGTAGAAAGTTCCTCTGAACACATCCCCGTTCATGTCTTCCAATTTATAGACGGGAGGATGACGAGCACTCACTCGTCCAGTGACACGAAACAATTCGGTGGTCCAGTTTGGTAAGTATTCTTGGTCGAAAGTACGTTTGGTTTTGCCAATACGCACCCATTCTCCCGTCATCAACACTCCACCTTTCTTGGGGACAGCAGTAGTCTTGGATGTACCAAACAGGCCCTCAAGGACGGTCACTTCGTTGTCGGGAGTCACTTCTTTATCGGGGGCACATCCGATACTCCGGTGGTAAGATTGGTTGTACGCTTTGACCAGGTGCGGTAAGACATCGATGTACTTGAGAGTGTGTTGATGCGTAAAAATATTTCCACATGCATTCTTTCAAGGTATGTTGAAAACATTCCACGATGCTGGCTTTGGTTTCTGGATTGTTTGTGGTGAAAGAATGAATGTCTCGTTTCTTCAGTTCTTTTTGGAAAGCTTGGTTCAGAAATTCGGTGCTTTTGTCGGTTTGTCATCGAAGACTGTGACGGCCACTTTGTTTCAATACCAGTTTTAGGGCTTTCACTAACTCAGAGCTCGATTTGAAAGTCAAAGGTACGACCCAGACAAATTTGGAAAAGACGTCGATGACACAAAACAAATATTTGTAACCACGATTGTAGGTAGTCAAATGAGAGACACCGGCTAAATTGGCTTGCCATTGATGATCGATGCCCTCCGTTTGGGTGCGACTTCTGGAAAATTTCGTCGAATTTGTTTCTGTGACGTGTATGTGGCTTGTTCTTGTAACCATCATTACACTTGAGGTAAACGTACACTTTTCAGTCGAGGTTTGGTAGCACAATACAATATCTGAACTCCTCCGTATACCGCAGAATGGGCTGTGACATAGTAAATACTGGCTAACAAATTCTCAGGACAATCTCTCTCTTCCATAAGTCACCCACAGTTCACTGATGCTACTCTGGCTGGGGTAAGGTGGTGGTTTGGAAATGGCTTTACTTGTCCGACGTGCCATGGGAGTGGAAGTCGAAGGTGGTGGCAGTGGTGGTGGCAATAGGATGGCTTTTGTCTTGCTTTCTTTTTCACGTACGCTTTCCCTTCTTTCTCTTTCACTTCAGTCGTAGGAGTATTCGACATCAACTTTTCAACCCAATCTTGGAGTTCTTCTCTTTGAGGCGTTGAAAGAGGTCAACAAGGACGTTGCAATCTTATTAGAGATGGGAGGCGCTGACGGCGTTTGAAAGACTTCTCGTGCCACAACTTCCTCTGGCATCCGTGGGGCTGCATCTGTCTTGGTTCTTGGGGGTGGTAGTGATGGATTTTCATCAGGGCCTTGAAGTCTGTGAGAGACGGTTGAGCTGTTTCGTCTAAAGCTTTCTGGTGAAGGAGTTGAAGACTTTTTAAGACTTGACCGTACCGTTGCGATTTTAAGTTTCTGACAATTCGCTGCGATCCATCAGCTATTGCAATTCGTGTTGTAACTGGGACATCTTGGTCAGATGAGGATTGGCAGGTGTGTTGTTCTTGCCAACGATAGAATTCCATCCATCGTTTTTGTAAGGGACTACAGTCAGCCTCCGTCCTTCCATCAGATTCCAAAGTACGCGTATGAGATCTTTCCACCAAAGAGGTCCCTTTTATCTTCTTGGTCCTTTTTTATCTGGAACCCATGGGTAAAACACCTCCCGGGACTCCTCCATGCATAGCTCCCGCCAGTCCTTTGATCAAGGGTCCTATCAACATAGGAAAATAAAAATCCACAGTGTTGCACCAACTTCTTTTTCTTTTGACGGATGGGTATTTTCTTTTTGACCATTTGGAGAAGAAAGTGTCTTTGCTTGGCTAAACATTCTTTCTGGTGCTGAGAGAAAAGTATTGTTTCTTTCAAGACATTCAGGCAACATTCGAACACGGTATCGATGATGTCTTTCGAGGCTGTTTGAATGAGTTATTTTTGCATGGGTTGATTTGGACAGGATAGACAACATGTCCCAATGTTTGGCTAAACGAGAAGGCAGTCCTTTCCTTTTCTTTCCTTTTTGTGTGAAGAGGGATTACTTCTGGGGGTGACATCTTTGTTCCTTGCGGAGCACACACAAAATACACTAACGTCGATGACTTGGCACACGTCATTTAATCTTATGTTTTGAGGGTGTAATTTTGGAGTAGGTCGAGGGGCTTTAGACCAGTCTTTTTGACGAACTATTGTATTATCATACCGTCAAAAATCCTCCCTTTTGCAGCAGCATTTTTTTTTCCTTGGACGAATGGATCTTTTCTTGGGTAGATGTTGATGCCTGGCTTAGCGTTTTGTCAGATGTTGGGTCAAACGAAGAGACTCTACTTTTCTTTTTCCTTTCTGGACAGGAGAACGCCGATGGTTGTAATGGATGGTTTGCAGTTCTGGTGGGTGACATCCTTTTGCGTTCAGGAGCACAAAAACACTTATACCCATCATCTACCACATGGCTTTATTATAGTGGAATGCGTCGCCACTGATTGTCGGTACGTCGTATAAATTTTATGACAGGTATCAATCGACGTTGAGGGGTTCGCAAAGGACTAAATCGTGCCAGTTATTGCTTGGATGAATCCAGTAAACTCTGTAATATGCCCTTTCTCTCTAGGACTTTTAATTTTAGAGGAGGCTACTTTTTTAACAGCTGCCACTGCAGTTAAGAGGAGGAGGAGGAGGAGGTTGGTGTCACCGACAGACAAGTTCCTTGAGACACTGGTTTTCATTTTTTAACGGGTGTGTAATTGTATTTGGCTGACATCGCTGGCAACGGTTAAGTGGAAGAACTATTGGTACGAGGTCATCGCCGTCGCAGGTCGCGGAGTGGGGATGTAAGGTTGCGTCCGGGTCATAGTACCTCTCTTGCGGGAAGAAGCTGTTTTCTTGGGACTTTTCTTGGGACTTTTCTTTTTCTGGGAATGTGACTTGGTTTTGACACCACTGCCCGTTTGCTTCTGGGTACGTTTTTCTTTATTGGGAGTGGCTTTATTCCTGGGGTCACTGATGGGGCATTGGGATCTCATTTTAAGAGGGAGCAAATGATGACACCTCCTAGAGAACCGCTACCTCCAGGTTTCAAAATAAATTTGCTTTTCGGTTTGAGTGTCGCTTCGAGGATCTGCCAGTTGCGTCGAGTCTTCTTTGTTTCTGTTAAACAAAAAACGTTTGGTTTGATGAGGGATATGAATGATGCCTTGAAGTAATTGACGTCTTGTCACCGTAAACCATCTTAAGACTTCTTTGACACTGGCTTCCAAGACACGAGTACGTATTTGCTGATTTGTTTCGCGACTGATGCCGTACAAGGCAAAAATCAATTTGATGGGAAATGAGATTGAAGGGACGTAATGTTTGACGATGTGTGAGACAGACCAAAAGTGTCGGAGCTTTTTATAGGTTTTTAAGTCGACGCGGACGTGTACATGACAGGCCCTCCATCTCGGCACCAGTTATGATAAAGATGGGTACGAAATAGCAAACGATCGGGGCCAGTGGGTTTTAAATCCACGAGTAAATTGGCTTGAGAGTTTTGAGTTGCATCGTAGTACGCATGAGTCAGCTATGGAGTTCCTAATTGTTTGGCTAACACTTGCACTTGCGATTTATCTCTGGGACTTTTAAACAAGACCACGTAATGAGCATTGAGACTGAGGGTGCGATGGGCTTTACTTTGCTGAAATAAATTTTGAGTCATGTAAATGAAACTGACATTATGGTGATGCCCCTTGCGCGTAAACCACAGTTTAATTTCTTCGTCTTCTCCTTACATGTCGTCAAAGATGACCAGATGTGTTTGACTGAGTTCAGACATGATCACGTTGTCTTCGCGAGGAATGCCTTCCACAAACACGATGGGATCTCCTTGACTTTCTCGCAGGAGGCTGTACGCCGATTGCCACTGTTTGTAACACCAGACGATACATTGAGGTGGACGATAAATCAAATTACATTTATGTTCAATCAAACTTTTGATAAATTCGGTTTTGCCTGAACCGCTGGATCCAGCAGTTAACATGTTAAAGGGATGGCGAAGATACAAGGCCCCTCCCCCCCCGAAATATCCAATGTTTCGTCGATGACTTTGAAAGTCTAGGAAGAGGTAGAAGAGACCGCAGAGGTAGCCATAGTGCAGGTGTTTACAATTTTGAAACGGAGACTGATAATAAGAGCTTTTACACTTTTTAAGACACATTTATTCCAAAATTTAAAATGGAACACGAAATACAAAAAATGCATAAGAGTCAAATGGTTAAGTACATCGATAAAATACACATCAAAACGATCATAGTGGAATATAAAGAAATCTCTGTTTAACATTAGTTTTTACGAAGGTGTGGTGTCCAAGGTACACTTGGTAATGTTCTTGTTGTCTCTACACTAGGTACAGTCTCACAGGTGTCCTCCCGGAATGGTCTTTCGGGGTGTCCATGTCGATGACAATCCTGTCCTGATTGTTTTGGGGTCTTTTTTTCCTTGGTATCGGGTTCTTCTTCTGGCACTGTGTCTAACACGGGTTTAAAGGTTTCCTGTTTCGTTGAACAATGGAAGTCATTAACACAAATCTTCGGCATACTGAGCCATTACTTTCGTCCAAGCCTTGAAATCAAAACTTTTCCAGTCAAGTTCATCTTGGAAGTGAGGTGTAAATCACAAGATACACACACGTCTTGGTAAACATACTCAGTGACTAAAAGTTGACGAATCTTTTTTCTCTTAGAGGTAAAGAAGTATCGAGATGAAAGCGCAAGACTTTTAACAGAATGAGTATCTCGTGTACATTTAAAGGTACCACTATCATGTTTATAGTGGTAAGTACTGTTCGTAAATGGTCAACAAGGAATCGGTTATTAAACGAAAACTCATAAAGGAAGTCACTTAGACGCACACCACACAACGACCTCAATTCAGAGGACACAGTTCTCGTAAAAGGTGTTAGGAATCCTCCACATTCTGAATAGTGTCATTTTATTCCTTCCACGAAATTGTTGTATCACTACTGATGAAGGTCGTGGCATGCTAGCAAGCTTTTATACCCTCTTTTTGTCGGAGGTTAATAGATGTACTTTTTACACAGAACTGATCGTACTCCATCGGCGAATCCAAATTGTTTAGTCACTAACTTGCACAACACACACCACAAAGAAATTTCCTCTACAGATAAGATTAGTTCGTGTAAAATATTTTTGTAATCCTCTATGTCTTCCTTTGGAAATCGTTACAGTATGGACACCCTGTAAGTATAGTGATTAGCAATCAAAAGTCTACTGACCCTTTGGTAATTTATTAATGTTTGATTATTGGAACTCTTGCAAATGAATCAGTCCACTGATAGAATTCAGGTACCAGTGGTTCAAACATTGGTGACGTAAAGGATGCAATTAATCTTTGCGTTTCGCTTGTATTTTGACAAGCCCTCGGTAAATTCGTTCTCTCAACTCAACAGGCAAACCACGAATGTTCTCTTGTAAAGTATTCATGACAATGTCTGCAAGTGTTTATACCTACGTCAGGCCACTTCGAGATGTCCTTACTTTTATTCAAAATATTATCCCAGTGCGAAAGTGATGTCTGTAGTTAGTAATTTCTAGCCACTGCCATTCCGGGCACGGTCAAGAATGTCAATAAAATCTTCTAATGCACATGGTCTAATCCAAATACTCTGAAGAACTCACACTTGATCCAGAATAATCTGATGAGTTTGTTGACTTTTTGCACTTTCCTCTTGTGAATTTCTCGGCACAAAAGTTCTACGGTCACAAATTGAGATTTTGCTCTGGCATGTCCCTGCCAAACTTCCTTGTAGATCTTCTCTTTCAGTTCTTTTGGTAATCCTTGAATATTACTTCTCAAATGGGGTTTAAATATTTGTCTCGGTGTTGTGCATCGATTGACTCCTAGCCAAACTGGTTTCTTGAACAACGTGGTATGCCGCTTTCTGTAGACACTTCAATTACTTGGGTCCCACTTAATTTAGGTAGTGACAGTGCGGAGACCATCGATACTGTTGTGTGGTGACACACCGCAACTGAAGCACTTGACTTTATCACCTTCGCCCAAGTTGATAAATCCAGCTCTGGTTAATTCGTCGGGTGTAGGTCCGCACATATATTTGGGCCACTTTTCTTTAAACGTTTTGAATCGACTTTCAAAGTGGCAGTATTCAGGGAAATGCACAGGCAATGAATATTCTTTTTTCACAGGTTCATTTTGATGAAGCGGTGGTAATATCAGCAGTCGTTGACCCAGTCATGGATGACATCCATAGGGTGGTAGCTGCACAGTAACATGACTTTGAGGATGAAAATCAGTAAAGTGCTAAGGTGTACTGTAACTCAAACTGAGGCCTCAGCGTACGGCATCCATACCATCACAATTCACAGCATCGTACTCGACTTGAGAATGAGTGCACTTGAAACGTTTCTATCTGAAACCATTGATCTTTCTAGTTTGGTGTTTCTTATCCTAATGATGTATCGGTCTTTAAAGTTTTCACCTTTATATGCTGGCCAATATCAGTGTGTCCATGTGGCAAAGTGAAGTGATTGGGAAGCCGCACTCGCTTCTGGTACACGATTTGATACAGTTTTTACAAGGGTCGACTAGCGATTTGATGTATGGGTAAATGTAAAAATCTTGTGTGGTTCGTAGGTGGTCACTTTAAAATGTTGATCCTCTCCAGATTGCAAGGCTTCTTTCAACACACCAATGTTCACCACTTGACTGGTAAGATAATTTAGAGTCAATCCTTTCACTTTACCCTCGGTGTACACTTCTCTTTGTTTGTCCTGGTATTCGTAGCCGTAATTTTTACGAACGCCGCTAGCAAATCTTAGAATCTTGTCATCTGGCAGCTCGTCCGTCCAGGCCCCTAAAAGATCTCCTTAGATTTTAGAGTGACGGTGACCAAGGCGATCGAAGTAGATGATATAGATGCAACTGTCCGTGTCAAAATACAGCAGACGATCTCCTAGCTGGTGTAAGGCTTCGTACAATTTTAAGCGAGCATGTGCTGTCACGTAGGCCGCAATGATGGCATTTCCAAATTCATCAGCCTGTACAAACGCAAGTTTTTCTCGAATTGACTAAAATCATGTCTTAACGAACGACGTCCGCGTGTTTCGTGTAATTGATTTTGTCGTGAATCATCTGGAAGTAACTGGAAGGTTCTGTCAAATACTCTGTCTTTTGTAAACACGTTCGTTGTGCCATTTTCCCCCCAAGCAAATCAAAATCACTTTAGAAAATGATCGCCTTCCTCGTTTTTCTCGATGTGGTCTAAGGTGATGCCTTCCTGCTCCAAGCATTTCTCTTTGAATTTCTCTTGGTCTTCCGGAGGTTGTCACCAGGAAGGATAGCCGCTAGCTTCTTGTTTCAGTTTCGAAAAGACATCCACGTAGTCCGCAAAAATGCCTTTCTGAGTCTCGTCGCCCTTGTGGTACTGTTCTTTCTTGGGGAAGCGGTAAATTTCGTATACTTCTAACAATTGGTATCCCTGGTCCAGACCTTTAAACAATTCCACGCTAACCAACGTTCCCGTCAATACTCGTTCTTCTGAGTGTGATGACAAGGTTGATTTTGGTTGCAAGTTTCGGCACAAGCACGACGTAATAGAAACATCAGTTTTACTTGGCAATGGTGAGGTCAAACTGGATGGTACAAATCCGTGGGTGGCAAGAGTTTACACTTGATCAATCCTTCGTATTGTCGAATGTTGTCCAGGTCAATGTGTTGCGTCAGTAAGTGCGAGTGCCATGCTGGAAAGTGACGATATTTACAAATGTAAGGATGCAGCGAACACACGTCCAGGTATTTGATTTCCTCTTCTTTCTCCTCGTTGGTGTGGTACAGCAAACAGGAGGCATTCGTTCGTCTGTTTGATTGGTATTTTTTAAAAATTTTGTTTTTAAATTTTGCTTGTTTTTTTTATATACAATCAGAATGCACTCTCAAAACATTTCATATAGACCCATTTCTATACTGGTTCCAATATTCCCATATAAATATTAGCCCTGAAACAGAACGTATGTGGCCTCCAGCAATAAACTGACAAACTTCATAGGTTCCGGTACTTTTAAAAAGCGATCACTTTTATTTAGGCATTATAGGATTGAGGACTAAATACGAGATTTACATACTTCCGAAATTGAAGAGTTTAACAAAAAGCAAAACTGCGCACCTCCGAAACTGAAGATTCGACAATGGAAGTGCTCCAATAAGCGTGGACAATTCTATGCTTTGAAAACATAAACATTTGCAAATTTATTCTATCAAGAATTCTGCTTACTTTAAATACAATCAAGATATACATTAGATTGACCTTAGCTGTAGTAATATTGAAATATTTTCATGTTCTTGAAATAAACTACGTTTTCATGCTCTGTATACGCATGCCCAAAGATTCTAGCTCAAAATGCCGGTTTTTGCCTGTTGTGTGATTAAAGTGTTAGAAGCAACACGTTTGTTCTAGATATTATCATTTGAGATTTCGCAAGAACACAACCATCAAATATTACATGGTGCAGCTTGTGGGATTTACCATTTTAATAATTGGATACTACCTTATAATTGAAAAAAATGGATCTGACTGATATTCCTCAGACGGTCATGGCGGCTGAATATTTTTCCAAAATTTGCTTTTGTTAGCCGGATATAATAGTCCAATAATACTGGAATAATTTTAAACAGTTGACAGTAGGATTATGGCGTATGGTCGATATGAAATTATTAATATTATTGGTCATTAGAATTTAATGTATTAATTGACTTTTTATTAAATTGAATTTTCTAGACATGTCAGACTTGGGCGCATTACAAATATCAAGGCATTGACGTACCAAGCTGCAAAGTAAGGCGAAGAGCACACCAGGACCATGTTTAATGGTAAATCCTGAAACTATTGACGATTACCAGTATCCAGGAAGTGGGAAACAACTTCGAAATGTTAAACATTCGATAACAAGATCAAAGCGTGGCCTATCTAAATCGGGGAACATCGCCGACCATAGTGTTTACGTGAAAGAAAAGACCGAAACAAGAAATTTATCCAACCTGTGAAACATATGAATAGATTAGAACACACCGTTTTGACTCTTTACACTGAACAACAGATGACAGGTATTAAGAGGTTCTGCTGCATTGAAGGCGGTAGTGCTTTTAGAATGGACAAGATATACAACCTCGGTGACTCTCATGTGATTCCGACAGCATTCAAAGACCTGTCCATTAAAAGATCTACAGATGTCCATCCGATTGTGTTATGTCCAACTTTCATAATACCCACTCCATCAACAATGCCTATTCTGCATTCTTGCATGGCGTTGCTGACAACTTGACAGATCTCAGCTGCCAGCTCGAGTTGCGGATAATCGGCACAAAAGAGGAACTGGCATGCAAAGCTGCTATCAAGCACTATTTGCATGGTAGCACACACGTTATTTATTCTCACAATCAAAAGCGGAACGCAGGCAGACACATGGAAGATATAGTTTCCTTGTGTTAAAAGATCGCCAGGAAGTGTTTGATTTAGTGTTTGGCTCAAATGGTCTTGCACAAAACAAACGTTTATACCCACCAAGAAACACTCAACCAATTGTGTTCCGTCATCGATGACAATGACTTGCATGCCAGTGGAAGAAAGGTCTGAACCTACTTTCACACAAGATTGTATTCAATACTCAAAGAGCACATCATTGACCAGTCAACAACGGTAAAATTACAAGTACATGGACATATGACAGAGAGTACCAATCACGTACTAAAATTAGCCACAAAATGCAAAACTTGTCACACTGCTTCAGCAATTAGTAACCAGCGAGCAGGAAGTGAGACGTTCTTTGAGAAATAGGGACAATTATAACCCCAATGAAAGATATTTGCAACACTATTTTGATATTGATCACTGCGCCCAGAACGACGGAAGAACACTGGGATAAGAAAAGGATTTCTCACTGGCTGAGGTAAAGATCATCCGATTATGGTTTACTCAATAGATGGCAGAAGAAATGCAACCAAGGCTTCTTCTGCAGGCTGAAAACCTAACCAAATTAGAAGAAAGTGGGCAGAAAGGTCCAGAACACCATGTAAAGGCCAAGTGTGAAACGCAAACTCTAAAGTACAGTCGATATAAGGTAGATATATAGCCACACATGGCTCCGACTATCGTCACATAATACTTTTGTGAAATTACCTAGCACTCGGACAAATTATGGTGCATTGACGCTCGCAAAAAAATTGAAACATAAGCATCAATACCGTTAATAACATCGTACGAAAAAAAATTAAAACCAAAACACAAGAATAAAAGGAATAAAACCTAAAGCCAATTTTTTACGTATAGTTCTTTTGATCATTCATGTTGGAATATATATATATATATATATATATATATATATATATATATATATGTGTGTGTGTGTGTGTGTGTGTGTGTGTGTGTGTGTGTGTGTGTTTTTTCAAACGAACTCGAGAAAATAAAGATCTTAGAAGCACTTTTGTACCTGTCTTTACTTCAGTTTTCGAAGCCAAAATAAAGTTTTTATCGCAGTTCAAAAAATATGTTTGCACTGATGCAAATGAAGATAACGAAAACCTTCGATATTAGTTATTTGTTTCAACACAAATGTAGGGAAAATAATTTTGTTGAAATTTCTTATTACATTTAGATTTCGGGTACGATATCAACTTTTCGTCGCAGTTGTTCAAACTAATTTTCTTATTTGGCATTATCAAATAAAGGAAACATTTCACATGGCTAACAGGTAATGTAACTTTTAGACATAGTATATTTTTTTGTGAATAAATAAGACTCAGATATGATTTCAAAACAACTTAAAATAACTTGTGGTAACTTTATGCAAGTTTGTGCAACTTTTCGCAACCGTTTATAGCTTTTCGCAACTTTTCGTAACTTTTCGCACTTTAGAAGACCGGTAATGCTGTATTTCACACACAAGGACTGCAATGTAAACACACACTTATACAGAGTAGATACCTCGACAGCAGCGTTAATTAGCCTCTAGACATCTCTTGATCTTGAGCTAATTAAGCTGATAAAGAATTTGGCCCTGGATAAATCGGCCGTTTTCCATAAACGTATGGATCTATTTTAAGGGATATATTTATTACCAGATGAATGCAAGTTACATCTAAAGAAAAAAGCAACACCAGATGCACACTCTCCGCAACGGGTAGCTGAATCTTTTAAAGTCCAAGCTTAAAGATGAGTTTTGCTGATGGAAGAGTATAAGATCATAAAAACTGTAACTGAAGCAACAAAATGGGTAAACCCCTTTGTGGTCACACAAAAACAGCAGCAGGAAGGGTGAACCCTACAACTTTTTGCCTGAACCGTTAAGTAAAAATAAATAACAAAAAATAAGGGTCAAAACGATAAACCGAGCCTTCTAACTATATTATTACCTTTTAGTTTGAAAAACGAATAATAAATCTTTTGGGTTAGCTCATTTTTGTTACTTCATTTTTGACTTTTGCTTTAATGCGTTTAGTTTACTCGCGGGTCACTCAATTTTTGTCATTCACCCTTCCTGCTGCTGTAATTAACTAAAGATTTTATCTAGACCTACACGATACCTAGATCTTGGGTCATGTAGATTTATTGTAATAAATCCAAACGGAACAGATTGTGCTTTTGAAAAGAAGTTTTTAAATTTAATCATATCCATATCCCCTGAACACCAAGTATAATAAATATTTTGTAAAGTATAATTATCTACTCCATTAAACATAACCAAAATATTGCAGTTGTCTCTGATCACTTTAGGTATTTGTGTATATCGTTGTGTAACATAAATCACGTCCGTGTTTTTGTGTCTACCTCGAGAAAATATTCTAGCTGGATTTGTTTGTCTGTCCAACATAACGTCATCGTACACCACTAAATTATTAATAAATCCATCTAGGTCATCTACAGATGGAGCCTCATCAATATCGGTAATAAAATCAACCACATCATCACCGTCTTCATTCAGCAATTTTGCATTTTCATTAAAATCTTTAAGTACTTCATAACAGTGTTGATCATCTACAGATGGTGCTACTAAATACAGTTTACTCCATTTTAACCATCGCATTATTAAATTTAATAATAGTTGTGTTTTACCTGATCCAGATGGGCCTATTATAATCATCCTTATCGAATTTGGTAATGCTGGATGATGCTTCACTGGTTCCTGTTTTCGAGTCGCCGAAAAGTCAATTATATCCATATAATAAATAATATGAGTCTATATTGTGTTCGGTGTAAAATTCCTACACCCACTGCTGAACTAACTACAATAACAACAAAAAATAAACGACGTGCTCTGACGGGGAAATGTGTAAAATGCGGTACGAAGAAATACAAATTTGTTAAAACAAAGACAGGTGGAGATATAACCGCTTTATTAGGAAAATTACCAGGAACTCCGTGGGCTAAATATCCGGGGGAAAAACACTTACCAGGATATAATTATTGTGGTCCTGGAACCCGACTTCATATCCGACTTGATAATCAAGATCAACCAAGACCAGGGGAGTATCCAGTAAATAAGATTGATCAAGCGTGTCATGTTCATGATGTTGCGTATAAAAGTAAAGATTTACAACAAAGGCATCTCGCAGATGTAAAATTGATTCATGCATTAAATTCTATACCTAATAAATCTGTCAGAGATAAATTAGCTACTTTTCTAGTAAAATCTGCTATGAAAGGTAAAATAATGCTAGAGGCTGGTAATTAATTATATAAATATTATAATGGAATCCATTTATTATAGCCCAAGAGGATATTGGAGAGGTAAATCAGCTATTACTAAATTATCTGAAGCAGCAAAAGTTTCACGTTCTGTTGCTGCAGCGTGGTTAGCACGACAGGCAATATGGCAAATTTATCTACCACCACCTAAAAATATTCAATATACACATTTTGATGTCAGCGTCCCTAATGAGGTTCATCAAGCAGATATTTTATTTTTACCACACGATACCATTAAAATTGGTAAACGTCAGTCACGCACATACAAATACGCATTAACTGTCGTTGACGTTGCAAGTAGATATAAAGAAGCGGAACCATTATCAACAAAGACGGCGTTTGAAGTTACATCTGCGTTTGAACGAATTTATCAGCGAGGACCTTTGCGATGGCCACAGTTATTACAAGTTGATCCTGGTAAAGAATTTCTTGGTACAGTATTATCGTTAATGAAGAAACATAACGTTAAAATTAGACGAGGACATACTGAAATTCATCGTGATCAGGCAATTGTTGAACGATTTAATCGAACACTTGCCGAGCGGTTATTTGGATACCAATACGCAAAAGAAATATCTACTGACTTTAAATCCGGTGAGAGATCTCGTGAATGGGTTGCGAGGTTACCAAGTGTGATAGCTGCGTTAAGTAACGAAATTACTCGTTCAACTTCCATGAAACCTTCTATTGCGATCACAAAAAATATATATACCCCGTAGCGATGACAGACATCAACCTCAACCAGTATTAGGTAATGTAACTGTAAGATATTTATATGAACCTGGCGAACTTGAAGGTGGTAAAAAAAGAGCAACTGATCCTATATGGAGTGTGACTACACATACAATTTCTAGTGTAGTTAGATCCACTGGTAGA
>JAECUM010046149.1:0-47826 GCA_016617855.1 Megalonaias nervosa
TAAAGGATCTTCGCAGATTGAAAACCGAATGAGCAATTTCTGTTAGTCGAGGGGTACTTTAGATATATGGAAAGTGAAATTAAATTTGAATCGTCTACTGAAACGATCACAAATTTCTAAACCAACCAGCGATGACATTCTGTGTCACCCAAAACTCTGCAAGTGTTGGCAGGTGTTCGTGGTAGAGATTTTGAAGAAGAGATGAGTGATCCTCTGGCGTGAAACTTTTTTGGTACGAACATGCTTCCCAGAAGCTATAGTGCAGGTATATTCCACTACCAAATAGTTTTGTTAATAATAAAAGTAACCTGTAAAAATTTTTTAAAAATTGTGTATCACTTGCTAAGACAATGATTATTACTGTTTTTAAAAAACACCTATTAATTTTAAAATACAAACTAGATAGATGTCTGCGTGCTGCTTCGGGGTATTCCTGTGAAAGGGATTTTGCGTCCATTTTCTCGGCATATAACCAATAATGTGCAGATTGTGCCGTTAGAAAGCAACCAACATTTTTACTTCAGAAGAACTAACTTCCTTGCCAAAGTTAGTCATCGTGGCCTATATTAAATGTTCTTTTTATCCCGCCGTGTCTCTGTGGCTTTTAGATATGTATGACACAAACTCTGTTAGTGCAACGATATAGATTGTCAACTCTGCTAGTGGACAATGGTTAGTAGGGTTGTATGTCGAGAAATAATATAAAAAGAGAAAGGATATGCTAAAAGTCTGGTCCACGGAAACTGATGTGCGAATATCTTCAGTCTAGTAAGCAGGTAATATACCAGAATTCTGTAATGTTAAAAATGTCCATAGATTTAAAATTATGGGTCTCTATACTGTCTAATGGGAAATGTAATATTAAAATAACAAATAATATCCAATGTTCCGCTTGAAGTAACCAACACTCAGTTATCTATTATTCAAAACCCAGTTATCTACTGGCCAGCTTCCACATCTTATCATCAATACTTTGTTTGGAGTGACCATGGCCCAGTGACCTACTATCCTTGACAGTTATCTACTTTCCAACACCGACACAATATCCTGAACACGCCAATTTGATCAATGTCCAATTATTCACCATCAAATATCCAGTTATATACTATCCAACATTCAAACTGCATCATGAACATACCTCTGTAGAGACCAATATCCAACACTTACTATCCAATACCATATTATTTACTATCCACCACCCCCTATTTAAGGGGTACAAATATACACACAAACTAAACTTACAAACACAAATATGATATCACGCAAGAGGCTAGGATGTAAAAGAGAATGAAATCACAAGCACACATACAAACGAGTGTACAAGTGGTTACAGACGTTATACCCAAAATTTACTTGTATACTATCACACCAGACGGAAAGGTGAAAATTCGGAACTTTTCCCTATTGGCCATCGTAGAGTGTGTCGATCATTTTGTTTTAAGACACGTTTTAAAGTTCATACCAATTCTAAACTTGTTTTCCATCTCAGTGTTTTCCCTTTCATCTTGCATTTTCAACTTTCAATTTGGAATTTTAATTTCATTATTTAAAATGTTTATTTTTCAATTTTGCTTGTCAATTTTCATTTTTAAAACAAAGTTCTATATTTTTAATTTTCATTTTTAACTTTCCTTTACAAATTATTGTCTTTCAACTTTCATTTCTTAATTTTAAATTTCAATTTTGCGACTTCTTTAAATTTAATTTTTGATTTTCAAATTTAGCTTCTCAAATGAGACGTTTTTTAATTTAAATTTTCAATTTTCATTGCTAATTTTAATATTTTCAAATTTGATTCTTTTCTTTTAAATTCTGTAAATTTACATTGTTTTTCAAATTTTATTTTCAATTTTCGTTTTCAAATTGATTTCCCAATTTAAATTTTTCTTTTCAATTTTCATTTTTAATTTTGTTTTCACCTTCCGTTGATTAATATTCATTTTAATTTCTTTCTGCAACTTTTATTATTTAATTTTCATTTTCAATTTTCAAATTTGTGTTTCTAATTTTAATTTCTTAATTTTAATTTTCAGTTATAGGGTGGTGATGTTGCTTTGTATAGAATGACTAAGAAAGAAGACGACGTGTGCAATATCGAAAGCATTCTCGATTGATGAACAGTTAAAGTGGGAAAACATCGACTCCAAAAAAAAAAAGTTCTTTGGAAGGGATATCCACCCAGTATCAATTCGTCGATTGTAGATTGCAGCTGCAGCAAGTTATTATTTATAAAAAGACGCAGAAGCTACCACCATGCCGTTAAACACTACGTCTTCTTGTCAGAGTTGCTCTCTTCAAGAATCACAAAAACGGCATCCACAACAACCACTGTAGGTGTGGTGTGGAGAACGTGTCCCTGAAAAAAATCAAACTGTCTTTTTTTTCTACCAAATATTTGAGGTGTGTTGTTTCATTGTGCCATCCATTAGAAATTTGACTCTGCAACAAAGAGATAAACAAGCGTGGAATATTTTACTCAGCAGCTATATTGGCTATTTTCTTTCCAGTCTTTCATTGATATATAAAGACCCTGCCAAAGAAGCCATCAATAGTTAAAACTCTCCCAGTCACATTAGCAGTCCTCTTCTGAAACACTTGGATAATCGTTTTCTTTTCATATTACATAGAGCTCTATGGATGTGTTTCACAACAATAAACTATCTTCTTTTGCAACCGAATTACCTCAGTCCATACAATTAGTTCAGGAAGCTCACTTTTATCCCACTCGAGTCAAGAATCTGGTTGAAAAACAAATCATTATCCTCGTCGAAATATTAAACGAACAAGCTCAAGAGCAATTGGATAAAAGTGATCCTTTCATTCACGAATCAAAAACACTATCGGCAGCGAATCCTCAGTTGAATATCAATACCAGGACAATCCGTGCAGGATTTTATTTCCATGCTTTTAAACCTTCATCTATATGATTTGAGCTATTTTCAACGATCCGTTTAGCAAATCACCAAAAAACCTGTCCGAAGTATGAAGATTGAATATCATAAAATTACCCATCGTCTTCAAATTGAGTTTTTAAACGCCAGAGCGCTGTTTAGCAATTTTTCTCTCCAACTGTGCTGTTATTCTGGGTGGAAACACGAATATAGCACCGGAGTCAAAAGACATTCACAACAACGAGCGATTCTACAAGTATTTTTACAAACCCATCGAAATAAACGAAGCACTCAATTTAATGTTTCTTTACTCTGATGCCGTCTCTACAAGGTCGTAAGCTGTTCCGTTGCTTAATGTCAGTTCTTTCAAAGTGAATTCTGCTATATAGTTGCTTACGATAAAGGAGAAAACACGTGTCACGTTAACTGAAAATCTATACATTATTATCTTCCCTTCATTAAATCGTCTTTTCACTGTCAATATTAGCATAAAAGGATACTTTGGACAAAATACTGTATTATCCAAAGGAAAATTCACCGAGAAACTACATTTCTGAAGACGATTCTTCGATGAATCGTAACAGGTGTATCTTACATAACGAAGAGTCGCTCGACAATGAGGACATGGTATAGGAAAATATTTCAAAATAGGCTTTTTCGTAAAACTCGAGGATTGCATGCTTTAATACGATGCAGCATTGGTTCTGACTGGAAAAGACCCATTAGGGCGCCGAGACACTCCTATAAATTTGCTTCACGCTTCCTCTATTCCACAGCAAGGAGACGGTAGAAAGAGGCATCCAGAACTCTCCAGACCTCAGAGACATAATCAGGAAAAGAATAAAGTCGAAAATCTGTCCGAGAATTGGACTTATTTCATTACTAACTAAAAAATACCCAAACCCAAACAAAAATACCCTTGCACCCAGGTTCTTGAGAATGTTTCAAATCAGAACTCGATCTATTTGCCGTGCCACTGACGATGCAAGAATTCCAATGGCTATAATTTCATCATATGTCGTATATGACCAATGCAGCTCTTTCTGAATTTGAAATCGAAGGACATATTGAAGATTACATCGATCTGAATAACAGGCACTTGTACCTGAAAGTCATCTCCAGCCAACAATTTCATGCATTCGTTGTTCAGCACAGTGGATAATGTACATGAACAACAAACTAGTCTGCAACAGCATGGACATATCCTTATTAAGCTTACCTGGAAAATCTCTTCAGCGTACAGAAAAATGGCAAGAACACAGATCTGGACGCCTCAGTGGTATGGAAACCTGACCAATTGGACACGTTTAACGACACCAAGCTGACTTGTGATAACGATCCTCACAAAGTTGGATTTAACGATCGTTAAAGGAAAATCAAGCAAGCAGCAAGTCTGGAACACATGGATAGTTTAGACTTGGAAACGTGGTTGTAAGACAAGTATTTTGAATGCCTTGAATGAACGTCTGAGACTTAATCGCAGTACCGTGTTCTATTTGATGGCTAATTCTAATGAGTACAAAACAACCACTGAATAAGCCAGGCTTTTCGTGCACCGTTTGGAGGTCTAAACAAAAGTTGGAAAAACGTAAGTCAAACTCTCAGCAGAACGACAACCAAGTATATTCTACGAGTAGAAGTTAAATCCTTCACCGTTTCCTCTGGACTCCGATCCAATATTATGTTTTCCAAGGTCAATTGCCAAAACCTCTGCTCACTGGCAACAATGCATCCCTCGATCAAACTCATTTCGAGCTCCAACACTTCAACTTGTCCAAGATAGAAGTCACCCGAGATGGCCAAATGTTGTGTACCAGTCACCTGAGATGGCCAGATGTTGTATATGAGTACGTTTGAACCAATCTTTGCCAGGAAAAAAATAGCTGAGATCTTACTTTACTCTGTCTAAATCCACAAGACAATTAGGTATCAACAACTGCAATGGCATTTCATACGACGTGCGGGATGATATACTTTCTGGGGATTTGATTTCCCTCCAGACCAAGGTAGCGACGATAGATCCTTCCCACCCGATAAAATCTGGCCAATTTCGTGTGGAACTTCTGTTTGCACTAGCTCTGGCAAATACAGTGAATAGAGAGAGAGAGAGAGAGAGAGAGAGAGAGAGACAGAGACAGAGAGAGAGAAGTTATCCTAGACTATTAGCAAAGATGAAACACAAACCTGTGGAGACAGGTGAAGAGGATATTTTCTATTCAGAACAACCACAAACGTCAAGTGAAGACAAAAAAGTCATGATGTCAAGATGGTCAGAACAAGAAAAATACTTGGTCACCTATTTGTTTGTCACTTGGCTGAAAGAATTACACGCCTGACTATTGAACGGTGTCATGGATGTCAAATCGATTATCCAAGCCAGAAATAATAAATAAAATGTTTGACGAGGAGTCAAAAGAAAAGGAGGAAGACTATCTGCAATACGCATGAACACTCATATGAGTAAAGATTTTAAAAGAGTGATGTACAGAACTGACTGACTATTCCTTACCTCCACGACTCCGTTGGAAATGAAACACATCCAAACTCTTTTGCAACACAGTACCAAGACTTCTCGTTCGGCTACTTACTTGACATATAAGTTCAAGGAAAACGTCAAGTATGAACTCATGATTTATCATTACCTGTGAAATGCATGAATACCTGGAAATTTCGTTACCTTCTTTGACTCACAGTTCATACAAAGCTTCTTGGAATCCATTGGTGTGTGCTAATAATGAACTTCCTCGTCGAAAGCCTAAAGACGTTCAAGCCAACGTCATTAGCACCGAAGACAGCAATCGCACAGGAATCCATTAGGTAGTCGTCTACTTTTCCAACGGCCACAGTGTGTAATATTGTTATTTTTATGGATTAACTCCTCTGGAAAACTATAACATAGACTTTATGAGAAGAAATGCTGTATCTACTCAATTCATTATTGTGAAATTACAAAGATCAGATGAGACAGTGTGTACACAAACTTGTGTGTATTTTACTCATCAGTGCAGTCTTGAATCCCCATTGAACATTTAGTCACGTATTTGGAACATGAGTACTCTAGAAAGATGACACAATAACATCATTTATTTCTTCAAAATCAATATTTTTCAGAACAAAATCCCTATTAATTCAAACGTCAGCTATGAAGATTCACAACACGTTTCCGTGCAAAGGAAAATTTATATCCATAATGCCCACAAAACCACCTTTCTGTTATAAACGAGTCAGAATGCTTGAAATAAAACTATTTTTATTTACGTACAATAAAGGACAATGTTCGAAAAATAAATTAAGATATGATCGTGCAGTGATGTGTAGTGAAATATAATTTGCCAAAGGCAAGAACGGTCACGTGTCTCAGTTCTACACATCTCTATCTCATCCAGTGTAACCAGATCACAAATAGTAGTTTCCGTTCGGTACCCACGAATGTAGTCCCAGTCCATTTTTTTGAGCAGTTTTTCCTGTCTCCTTTTGGTCGTGATAAAAGAATTAGATTTAGGCATTCTTGGTGTGGATTTAAAGGCAATTGTTTATTCTTTAGAATATGAGCTTATAGTAGGTTGTCTGTGTGTGTTTCGGCGATAGTGCACAGTGAGTAATAAGGTTTTGGTGATGATCCGGATTTGAAATATGTGTTTCACTGCTTTGTTTAGAGTCTGGCCTCTCCAAGAAATGCCGGTTAACTTATGACAAGAACTTCACCGTAAAGTCATCTTTGAAGGTATTTTAGATTAACATATGATTTGTATTGATTGTCACACAGTGCAAAGTTCAGTACTGATAAACAAATGTCGAGACTACATAGGAAAATTAATTGTGATCCGGGTCCTGTTCAGTACAGTATTGATTAAAGTTTAAATTGGAATGAAATGTTTATTATTAAAGACAGACACATGAAATTGTAACATGATGTATATATTGACTTATAAAATAGAATAATGATATTAGTAAATAAAAAAAAAAAAAAGTTTTTATTTGAAATTTTTTAATGAATTAAAAAAAAAAAATTTAAATTTTTTTTCTCCCAAATCTACACATATATAATATTTATTGGGAATGATATTAAATATTACCATCATGTATGTATTCCTATACAATATACAAGCTGCAATGATATATATTTGTCAAATTTTGTCAGAGAAAATATCTTTGAATGTCAAAATGAGAGCTTTATTTAAAATACATGAAGAGTGATTTCTATAGGATATTATGGATTTCGTTCATTCAAACTATATATTATGGGTCCACGAAGTTAATTTGTGTTTATGATGGGGTGACTTCCCGAGTAACACATATCTGCTTGTATAGATGTCAGAAATTGTTTATAAATATAGTTATATGATACTTAATAACAGGACAGAGATGAAAACTTTATAGCAGAACCTACTCAAGTTGTCTACTAAGTCATTTTAAACTGTCAGAGAATTACATACAGGTCAAAGGGATAAAATATACATTGCCCAGGAATATGTACCCTTGGATGTAAGAAAATAGCAAAATGAAGTAAGCTAAACACAAAATGCATTCCATTTTATTGTTCAGTTTGGTTAAGACATTGATTGATGTAGTGCGGCATTGTGGCATAAGCCGATATAATGGGAATTTTAATGAACCATTGTACTTTATGCATGATTAATTACTAATAATAATTGTTAACTGACACTCTAAAAATTACACCAGAAATATTCAAACAGATTATTTGAATTTAACTTTGTACAACTAATCCTAACATGCTTACATATCCCACATGACCAAATATCCATGTATTTTCGAATGTTTGGGATCAGAGTTCACATTCAGTACATTGTTGGGGTAGTGGTGATGGTGGGTTGATTGACGGATTGCACCTTTTTACAAGGTGTCCGCTTTATTGGGTTATCGTTATCTAGAGGGTGATCGCCTTCGGTGTTATTGCCCGGATCGAGTAAATATTAATATAAAGTGTGAAACATATAGGTGGAATAGATAGAGATCTGAGCGGATATATAAACAGAATGACACAAGAAAAATAACAATTTAATCAATTACATAAACAACCGAGATAATGCATTGCATCAGGAAGATACACTTCTTTTTGAAATAAATCATTCACCGAATTTCAAACACAAATATACTTATATAAATAGCCGATCTGTTTAAAAAGATAGAATTGGTTCATCATAGAATCGAGTGAACAATCGAAGTCATTGCCCTGTACAACTTCATAACCTGCTTATTTCTGGTTCATTCCAACTTCACTGTGGCTGTTCTTCTTGGTCCTTTCCACTTTTTCCTTCTCCAAACTCTCTATTGTCTCGCCTCTTTCGGCCCTCGAACTTTGTGTGGGTAGGTGGATACGTAAGTACGAGATACGGAGATACTTGGATAAGTCAGTACGTGGATGCGTCCAGTGGAGCTATTTCCCCTTGTGCTTTCAAGCTTTGCTCGCTTCTACCGCCAGAATTGTGTCCGTCAACTTTCCAGACATCCGGTCCCTTGGATAATTATTTTACGAGTGAATTTCTTCTAAATTCAAACTCGGAGTCTCCTACCTTTGTTTTCTCTTGCAGAAAAACGCAGACTGACTAAATTTTGCAATGCGACACATTAAAACCAAGAAATTTCTTGTGGAAACCACGCCCCTCATCTAGCATGACCAATCCGGATTAAATATATCTCCCGCCTTTTATAACTAGGCGCCAAAATTGCGGTCCACCTGAACTCTAGATTTCCAAATAACTGATTCTGGAAAATTTCAAATCTGACATTTTCGATACAAAGATCGAAGTTAACCCTTTCCTTCCAGTCTGTCTGACTGTTAAATAAACGAATGCTTAATTAAGAATCACTACCTCTCACGACACAGCCATTAAAAATCCTTGCAGTATGGCGATTTAACACGCACCGGTCCCCAAAAATCTAATTAATCGTTCACCTGCCCAAATTAATGTGCTCTTTATAGATCGACAGAAATTTGCACCCTTACATACATCATATAGGATGTCATTGTACCTATAGTGGATCTGTAAGGCACGCATCTGACTGTATACACTTAAAATATCCTAAAATGTTATTTTCATCATAAATATGCTTATGTATGGTAACATATTTCAATTTAGTACTTTTACATGGTCCGTTACTGCAGTATGGGCTGATAACAAATTCCACTGAACCATTCAACTTAATAATTGCTAACCAATACTCTTAAATATATACTAAAAATGTTCAAACAGATCATTTGAATTGTGTTTGCACATTTGATCTTAATAAGTGCATGGTACATGTCCCACATATGCAGATGTCCATCCTTGTTTAAAGTTTTGGTGATCAGAATTTCAAATTTCGGATGACAATATATAGTCTGTTGGTACTTGTAGTTGATTTGTGTGACCACATTTGACTGTATTCACTTGCAATATCCAAACTGTTCATTTCCATCATGAATAAGATTACTTATAGTAATCTTTTAATTTAATATATAGTCACTTGACTGATATGTACTAATGTTTGCTCCAATGATGGAACCTCACCGTCCCCACATTGCCTTAAACTTTATGATACCTAGTGTACCTAACTATTTATTTAGCCTGTAAACGTCTAAATATACTTATAGAAACCTCTTAGACTTTTGGGATGAATTAATCACTTTAATACATGCCCATTGCTTCACATTTCTGAGTGTGACTAGATCAAGTTTCATATTATTTTTCTTTGATTCCACCCTCAATGTCATTTTCAGATCTCCATATCTATGACATTTTAACATCATTTACCTACATCTTACTGTTTTCTAAAATTAAGTGAAAACATGTTTGATCTTTTCAGGTCTAGCCTGGTATCTGCAACAAGGTGTTCGAGTTGGATTAGATTGGAAGCTCTCCAGTAGTCAGGTGGTGATAGCAAGGTTTCATAAAGACATGTGCAATGTACCTGTCATAAGTGATCAAGATTAGTTCATATTACCACACTGATATGTAGTACCTCAAAGACATGGCTTAGGTCTTCATGAGAGAGATCAACACCATTGTTCAGCAAGGTAGAGCCTCCCTGGAACTCAATTTCCTATTACACTGTCGCCATTTGTGGTTATTAACATTGAAATGGAATGCATTTTTTCTATAAAACGCGGTACTGGTCCCATTAAAACTTCAAAATTTGAGTGCGCTACTATTTATACTAACAACTGCCGGAGTACCTGACGCAATAAACGTGGAACATAGCACCTCTCATTGTTTCTTAAGTGTGTACACCTATAAGCTGCAAAATTCACTTTGAGCTATCTTGCTTCACTACCCCTGGGAAATATGTTATCAGTTGTACAGATCCAAAATATCGTTTGTTTTAAATACCATTCAGTCAACTTCGTTGTCTAAAATTTGTCACTTTTAATTTTAAAACCTGTATGAAAATTTACTGTTTCATTAAAATTTAGTTTTTAAAAATAAAATATTTATTTAAATTTCCATTAAAATGTAATTTATCAATATTTTTATATTTCAGATATATTTTAAGAAAGACCTCATCTTGTATTAGAACTAAGATTTTACTGCATTTAAAAATTCCTATAATTAAGGAAGATATAGCAAAATTAGTTTTGGTTTCTCAGGAGCACTTGGGTAAAAAAAAAATACACCCGGTGGAACACCAGCACTACACACTTTCTGACAGCTGTCACATGTCTTGTTTGCTAGGAAATTCTAAAAGACTTCATGTATAAAGTTGAAATAGGCGTGGCCCCAACTATAAAAGTTTGACTAAAATAATTTGGCCTGTTAGGAATCAGATCACAATTATTAGTTCCGGTTCAGTACCCACGAATGTATTCTGTATGGATTTCAAAGGTAGTTGTTTATTCTTTAGAATATGAGCTTATGGTGTGGTTGTCTGTGTGTGTTTCGGCGACAGTGCACAGTGAGTAATAAGGCTATGGTGATGATCCGGAAGTGAAATCTGTGTTCCATTGCACACTGCTTTGTTTACAGTCCAGCCTCTGTAGAGACTATATAGGAAAAATAATTGTGATCTGAGTCCAAGTGGCTTGTCAGTGACGTCACGAGAAACCAGTCAAATACGCAGTAGAATAAGAACTCACAGTAATAATGATATAGAAGAATGGGAACCAGTCTAGAAATGGAGAAACATAAAATCATCATCATCAACATCAATCCCTTAACCTAAGAGGTCGTTGGGGCACCACAGTTGACTTTGCAACCAATTCTCTCCATCTTTCCCTGTTCTCTACTGCCCTTTTGGGAATCTCAAAATCCCATGTCTGTCCCTCCTTAATGTTGTCTTCCCACTTTTGTTTCTGTCTGCCTCTTCTTCTGCACCCTCGCACTGTGCCTTGCAAGATTGTTTTTGCCAGTCCAGATGATCTTGAGATATGACCATACCACTTCGGTTTGCGCTTTTTTTTACAGTGGTCAAGAGGTCATCGTAGGATCCGATGGCTCGTTAGATCCTGTTGCTAACCTCTTTGTTGGTTACATGATCAATGTATGAGATGCCCAAGATCTTGCGGTAGCATCCCATTTCGAAAGTTTGAATCCTTCTTTGTAGATCTGATGTGAGAGTCCATGTTTCACAAGCATAAAGAAAGATAGATATGACAATCGAGCGCATCAGCCTTATTTTGGAACCAAAAGCAATGTTGGTATCTTTCCATATTGGTCTCAACCTTGTTATTGCTGCTGTTGTCTGGGCAATCCTGCAAAGTAGATCTGGTCTGGAGCCCTCATCTGTGATAATTGATCCGAAGTACTTAAAGCTTGTGACTCATTCCAGCTTCTGTCCACCGACCTTTATTTCTGCACTGATGCCATCGGTGTTGTTTGCCATCAGTTTGGTTTTTTCGGCGCTAATATTCATACCGTATGCTGTGGAGGTTGTGTCGAGACGCTCAACCAAGACAGCCAGTTCTTTCTCATCTCCAACTAAACCATCAATATCATCTGCGAAGTGAAGGTTGGTGATTGTTCTTCCTCCGATGCTGACAGTGCCCTTGTGGTCACGCAAGGCATGCTCCATGATCCTAGCCAGGAAAATGTTGAAGAGTGTAGGTGATAGTATACATCTCTGTCTGACTTCAACTGTTGTTTGAAACCAATCTCCTCAGCTGCCATTGATGAGAACAGCACTGGTGGCTTTGTCATAGAGGTGCTCAACAACCTGCACCAGGTCTGAGCTGATGTTGTATTTCCTCATAGTTGCCCATAAGACTGCATGCCATAACCTATCAAATGCCTTTTTGAAATCTATAACGATGCTGTATAGATTCTGCTGATGCTGAAGGTATTTCTCGCAAAGGAGTTTGAAATTGAAGATTTGTTCTGTGGTGCTCCTCCCTGCTCGGAAGCCTGCCTGCTCTTCAGCAATAATTTTCTCTGCTTGAGGCTTTAGTCTGTTGAGAATTATCTTCAGCATGACTTTGCTCGGATGACTGATCAAACTGATGGTTCTGTAGTTTTGGCATAGCTGTAGGTTTCCTTTCTTGGGGAGCACGATGACCAAGGATTGAGTCCATGTGGTGGGCCATTTTCCTGTCTGCCATATCTTGTTGCAGATTGTTGTTAGGACTGTGACTATCTCTTCTCCTCCTGCTTGAATGAGCTCTGCTGTTATGTTGTCAATGCCGGCTGACTTTCCTTTATTTAGTGACCTAACTGCAATTTCTACTTCTTCACGAAGAATGGGGTTGACATCAATTTATTCTGCCTGAGGGCAATTTAGTACTGCTGGAACTCCTTGGGTCTTATGATTGTACAATTCTGAGCAGTATTCTGTCCATCGCCTGAGGATCTTTTGAACTTCTGTGAGGCATTTTCCTGATTTGTCTTGGATAGTGGTAGTTTTCCCATGTATATGCGTTGTGAGATCTTTCACCACTTGATATGCCATATTGTTGTCATTTCTACTAAGACTGTCTTCGATTTTACAGCATTGCCTTTCTATCCAGGATTCCTTTGCCTTTTTCATGCTTTTCCATATTATGTTGTTTATCTCTCTGTATTTCCTAACTCCTTCACGATCTCTTTTTCCCTTTTTAAGTTCTCTTTCTTTTTGTCGCATAGTTCAAGGACTTTTGTTGTGATCCAATGTTTCTTTGTTCGACGTTATTTGCCAATGATCTCTCTAGGTGTGCCAGTCACAGCTGTGTTGACTGTGGTTGTAAAGGACTCTAGGTTGGTATCTTGACTGCCCAGGGTTATCAAAGGTGCAAATTTACCACCTATCATTGCGACTTTTGGGTCTTTCAATATTTCAAGGTCAAATCTGATTCTTGGTTGGTTAGGCTTTTTGATCATTTTCAGGTGGAGGCGAAACTTTGTCATTACTAAATCACTTCAGATATCTGCTGCTGGAAAACTTCGTGTTCTGGCGATATTCTGTCCTGTGCAGAATCGTCTCTTCACCAAGATGTAGTCATGTTGTGATGTTGTCCATCTGGACTGTGCCAGGTCTATCTACTAGATGCTTTGTGAGTGCCGAATGTGTTAGCTAGCACGAGATTGTTGTACGCAGCAAACTCCAAGCTCCTGAGACATCTTTCATTTGTTGCTGCGTTGCAGAAGGGTCGACAGTTGCTTTGCCAGTTTGTCTGTGAATCAACCCCACCTATGAATTCCAGTCTCCTTGTACAAACAGAATGTCCTTCTTGGGTGAATTGTGAATGACATCGTGCAGTTGGTTTCAAAAATTATCCAGTGTTTTATATATATATATATATATATATATATATATATATATATATATATATATATATATATATATATATATATATATTTGTTGTTGTTGTTGGCATCCGTTGGTCTCGAGAGACGATGGAAATGTGCCCATGAGAGGTGTCCCGGTTGGTAGTTGTGCAGCGTCTTCTGTGGCTATGGAGCCCCACATGGGAGTGGCAATTCTTGCTGCAGTTGCTGCACTTGAAGGTTAAGTCTGGTGTGGGTTGGAGCTGCTTCCTCTTCCTCTGAGATCGTTTTTCATCGGCAAGCAGTCGGAGCTTGTCCTCGCCGGCTTTCAGACTAGTGATCAGAGCATGTCGCCATCTGGACTTGTCTAGAGCAAGCTCTTCCCAGGTGTTGACATCGATCTCAAGGGCTTTCATGTCGCGCTTGCAGACATCCTTGAAGCGGAGATGTGGCATTCCGATCGATCTTCTGCCAGAGGCAAGCCTCGAATAAAGAAGGTCTTTGGGGATCCGTCCGTCATCCATCCGGCGTACATGGCCCAGTCATCTGATGCGACGTTGGCGGAGGAGTGTGACCATGCTGGGAATCTTGGCACGTTCAAGCACCTCGTTGTTTGTCACTCGATCTCTCCAGGTGATCCCGAGTATGCGTCGGAGGCATCGCATGTGAAAGGCGCTGTCTTTTCTCCTGTGAGGCGTACAGGGTCCAGGTTTCACTGGCGTACAGGAGAGTGCTTAGCACACAGGCACGGTACACGGAGATATTAGTGTTCATGGTCACCATGCTGTTGTTCCACACTCTCTGCGCAACCTAGAGAGAGTTGTTGATGCCTTTCCAATCCGCTTGTTGAGCTCGGTGTCGAGCGAGAGGTTGTTGGTGATGGTAGAGCCGAGGTACGTGAACTGACTGACTACTTCTAGTTTATAGTTGTTGATGATGATGCTGGGAGGATCCGCGTCCTGAGCCATCACGTTGGTTTTCTTTAGGCTGATGGTCAACCCGAACTCATCGCATGCTTTAGCAAAGCGGTCCATCAGGCATTGTAGTTCAGCTTCTGTGTGAGTGGCTAGAGCAACGTCATCTGCAAAGAGCATGTCCCTAATGGTTGCTTCTCTTACTTTGCTCTTTGGCTTCAGTCGTGCCAGGTTGAACAGTCTGCCGTCTGATCGCGTGTGCAGGTAGATCCCTTCTGTGGACGTCCCAAAGGCGTACTTGAGCAGGACAGCGAAGAGATGCCGAAGAGCTTGGGGGCAAGGACAGAGCCTTGTTTAACTCCACTGTGGACGTCGAAAGGATCGGACGATGAGCCATCATACTGCACTGTGCCTTTCATGTCGTCGTGGAAGGACTGGACCATGCTTAGCAGCTTTGGAGGGCATCCAATCTTCGTCAGGACCGTGAAGAGTCCGTCTCTGCTGACCAGATCGAATGCCTTGGTGAGGTCTATAAAGGCCAGGAAGAGGGGTCTGTGTTGTTCTCTGCACTTCTCCTGCAGTTTCCTGATGGAGAAGATCATGTCGATTGTGGACCTCTCTGCGCGGAACCCGCACTGCGACTCTGGATACACTGTCAGCAAGCGTCTGCAGTCTGTTCAGGATGACTCGTGCGAAGACTTTACCCACGACGCTGAGAAGGGATATGCCCCTGTAGTTGTTGCAGTCGCTTCTGTCGCCCTTGTTCTTGTACAGGGTTACGATGTTGGCATCTCTCATGTCCTGAGGCACTGTACCTTCATCCCAGCATTGGCAGAGGAGGTCGTACAAGTGTGTGAACTGAACGCTGCCGCCGCACTTGATGACTTCTGCTGGGATGCCATCCTTCCCTGGGGCTTTAGCTGAGGACAGTTTCTCTAAGGTCTTCTTTAGTTCTGCCGCAGTAGGTTTCTCGTCCAGTTCGGTCATAAAAGGGGGTTTTCAATGGTGTTGAGGGCATCGTTGGTCACGTGGTTCTCTCTGGAGTACAGTTCTGAGTTGTACTCCACCCAGCGCTCCATCTGCTTTCCCATGTCGTGAATGGTATCGCCAGCGGCAGACTTCAGTGGTGCTGTCACTTTCTTCGTGGGACCCAATGCTTTCTTTATGCCATCGTACAGGCCTCTGATGTTTCCGATAGCTACTACTGACTGGATGCTCTGACAGAGCTGGAGCCAGTATTCAATGGCGCATTGCCGTGCTAACCTCTGCACTTTGCCTCTGGTAGACCTGTATGCCTGTAGTGTCCTCTGGGCACTGCGACGCTCTTCAATGGCTGGCATGAGTGTGGCAGAGTTGGCCTCAAACCAGTCGTTGTTCTTTGTCTGCTTCTTACCAAAGATCCTTGTGGCTGTGCTGTACATAGTATCTCTGATGTATAACAGGGAGTATATTAATATACGTAGTTTTCTTAACGTATGCATGCTTGTAAACATTTCGTCAAATGAAGTTTGTCATGAATCAGAACAGAGTTGATCGTTGATCTCCAATCAGACATATTTCGATATCTACTCTTTAATTAGCAGAACAAACGTGTACAACTAAATACAAAATAAACAATTCATAAACATTGCAATAAAGGAAAGAAATCAATGTATAAATCGTGCAATGTAGTATAGTTCTCACTGCAAAGGGATGAACGCTCCAGTACTAACGGTACTAATTTTAGCTTCTATAGGAAACCTATGGAAACTTGATATTAAAAATTCCATAAATTTAAATTTCTGAATGCTCATGATCCAAACCTATATTTTTCAGTATAGATCCATCCTTGATGACAGCTTCTACATGTTGAGAAAACCATATGAGCTGCGGCATTGTTTCGGATCTACAGGTGCTTGAAACATATTTTCAATTCCTCAACTAAAAATTTAACTGCTCATTTCACTAACGGGGTTTCTTAAGTCAAGTCTGCAAAAGGGTGGAAAGTTCATCAATAAAACACTGTCTCTATTTTTCTCAGTCACAAACAGGATAAACATTGTTTTCACTCTAATTTACTTTCCATTCTCAACTAATCATGGCCAGCCAAACCCTTATAACCAAAACTTTATCCTAACTTTGTCTAGACTGGTTCCAATTCTTCCATATAATTATTACCGTGAGTTCTCCATAGTACCACGCGCAATGTCAGTGACGTCATGAGAATTCAGCTCGTCTTAAGTTTTGTCTATTTAATATTCTGCGGAGAGTTTTAACCGACGATCCAGGGTACTCGGATGTACCTTAACTAAGATGGAGCAATCGGAATTTCATCCGCCTTGTCCGTCAAATCGAGACAGAAACGTCAGAATCAATTCGCCGCCAATGAGAACTGTATTTAGAACAACTTTTGTTCACGATATGACGGCGCGATATGACGGCGGAAGGAAGCAAAGTCAGAATCAAACATTTGTCCTTTCTGTCGCAGCATATCTGAATCACCAAACCCATCAAAATTATGTGCATTCCTACAACTAATTCAGGGGTTATTTCTTGACTTGACTAAAATGACCGAGCGATGTTCTGATTGTACGATGGAGAATGCTGGTCATCTTCGGTCTCACTAGCAGCGGAAGTGTGACGCATTTGCCAGCGAACATTGGCAGGTCACTTGCATATTAGCCTTTTCCCCTCTTACTGCACTCTCGATTTTCTCTCGAGTTAATTAGCCTGGAGATTGTATGCCTCTTCGTAGTTGTGTGAGAGAATGCGTACACCAAACTGTCATTGCTGTGGCCTTGGTTTACGGGATTTTAGCGACCACCAAGCCAAACATTTAACGGTGCTAAAGAAGTGGCTGGCCTTCTTGGAATCTTTTATTACTGATGTAATCCCACATCCAAAAGCCGTTGCCTGTCTGGGTCGCAGTGGCGTCACTAGGTTTGGTGTCACCCAGTGCGGTAACTCATGGTGTCACCACCATAGACTCCCTTTCTGCACAAAAATTCAAAAATTGTATAGACAGTCATGTGCGATAACTCATGGTGTCACCCCCATGGACCTCCTTCCTGCACAAGAATTTAAAAATTTTATAGAGTCATTTTCGTGTCACCCCCTCTGATGGTGTCACTCGGTGCGGTCCTCACACCCCTAGTGACGCCACCGCTGGGTCGCACTCTTTTTCTTTCTCTACTACCTCCTCTGTCTACTTTTCTTGCGCTTGTTCTATTTCGCTGTCTGAGGCTGTTACAGCGTCGGTTTGTTAATGACGCTGACGTAGCGGACAAAAGCTGGTCCAATGAGAAAGTTGCATTTGAAATTTCGATGTCGTATGTCGAGAAATCCAATATCATGTGTCGGATCAAATTGCATGTCCTTAAAGTTCCATTTTCTAGATCGAGATTTTAGATTTTATATGTTGAATTATACAGTGGTGGTTTAAAGTTCTATTTCCTATGTCGACGTTTTACAGCGTATATTTTTAATTACACAGCGTCGGTTGAAATTTCAATATCATATGTCGAGAATCCCTAATTCACACGTTGTATGCAACTGTTTGTGATGAAAGTTCCATTTCATATGGCGAGTATTTATATTTCATCTGTTGAATTTCACAGCAACGAGAAGCAGCCTCCTTGTTTAAAAATGACACGGTCCGTTCACGAGAGCGACCTCTAGCGAAGAAATTCATAGAAATTCTCGACCTATGAATGGTTACTTTCAACTGTAAATTCATGAAATGTAATGGCGGTTCATAACTGAATACACGAATGATGTATCTTAATACTTGATATTATTTTTAATTGTTAAAGTGGACATTGTGTAATGTTACTTTTAACACCAACACACCATTTCACCGTATAAAAAAAATACAATTCTGACAAGCACAATAAAATGTCCAATCACCGCTGTGTAATTCAACAGATAGAATCTAAAAACTCAACATACGAAATGGAACTTTCAGCACAATCAATGTGATTCAACATGTTAAAATGAAACTCTCGACATATGACATTAAAATTTCAGCAACCGCCGTGTAATTCAGAAGATACAGTCTAAAGGCTCAACATATGAAATGGAGCTTTCAACACAAACTCTTTGAACCAATACGTAAATTAGGAATTCTCGATGTATGACATTGAAATTTCAACCACCGCCGTGTAATTCAAACGACACAATATTAAACCTCGACAGAGAAAATATAACTTTCAACCACTACTGTTTAATTCAACAGATACATTCTAAAATCTCGACCTAGAAAATGGAACTTTAAGGACAAGCATTTTTTATATAGCACGTGATATTGGAATTCTGGACATATGACATTAAAATTTCAACGGCAACGTTCTGATTGGACCAGCTTTTGTCCGCTGCGGCGCCTCGTATGTTTGCACCTCCTAATCCGATATTATTTTCTGCTCTTGTGTTGTATGGGTGAGACGAGAGCTTCTCGTCAATTCGACGGTCCGGGTTCAGGTGGTGGGTTCTTGTTCAAAGAATGGAGTGCCAGCTACGGGTGCAGACTGGTCGGTCACCGCTTCTTTTCTCCTCTTCTTCCGTTTCTTGCTCTTCCTCTTCTTTGCCGTCTCCCAGGACCCTGAACTGTTTTCGTCTACTACCTCGCTCTTTCCGTTGCACAATAGGAGTAGCGTTGTTCTCTTGACTCTAGCTCTCATGCTCCAGTTAGATGTTAATGTCTTACCTATAGGGCCCTAATGGCCCGTAGCGCTAGAGTCGCTATAACAGCACTGGCTGGAGGCTGGAGTGGCACATCGCCTCGTTTTTCTGTACTGTTTCTCTCCATCGCTAATGCGCTCAATGGCACAGTCTCAGAGTGGATACTATAACTGGTGAACTCACCGCTTTATATGTGAAAAGCGCGGACGTGACGAAACCGCCCCTCCCCCAATTGGCACGAGGATTCGAAATAAATTTTTAGATTGACAGAACGAATGTGAAAGAATATTTCGAGAAAACGATTAACACGATACTACTTTGCGAAAGAGCAGAAATGGAACTCAGTCTGACTCACTGAAGATCTATGACCTTTTCCCAAAGCTCAACGATTTCACGATAAGCTACCGGTTGACGAACATTTTTCAAAGCATACATTATGACATCTTTGCTAGCCAAGGTTCCAATATGTTAACCGTATCCACACCTTGGCGGATCGAGCGGATATATTTATGTGCTTCGGGTCTGTTAAATTTGACCGGATGCGGTGGAAAGCTCATCCAATCAAAATTAAGTTGTTTAAATTTAAACACAATTCCTACATTAACGAGACAAGGGGTGCACACTACTTGAATGGACTCATAAATAAGCAATTTTCACTGCCGATCCGTGTTTGTCCAAATGCCTTTCACTCAAATACACCTGTAACGGCTTCTATCTGGTACGCAGGCATACTTTCGATATTAAACTTACAATGCATCCTTTAGAAGTAAAACTGCATCCACCATTTTCGGCCGATGTTCAATGCACTACCCTTACACGCTATTGGTTAGTTGGCATTACATACTAAAATATCTGCTCGATCCGCCAAGGTGTAGAGAGGGTTAACATATCGGAACCTTGGCTTGGGAAGATGACACTTTGAAATCTGCCGATTGATAAACGCTTCATCATATGAGATCGCTTTCCAAGCGGACCACGCTATAACTATAATAATTGGGGGGGGGGGGCTATCTAAATTTCAAATATTTTGTCAAGTGCTATAACCATAAAAAAATGTTTTCATGCATTCACTGTAGTTTATAAAATACACAATCCGATCGATTCTGAAAGCAACTTCGCTGCTAATTTAAAATGAAATTCTACTTATCGTGGCAACCAAATGTAAACTTCGATACGAAAATGTAGCCATTGTTATATTCACTGGGCTTCATTGTAGAACATCTGCAGTTCAACATTTCTAACCATTTCTTGTTACGCTTTACTGTGAAATTCAATTTCAAACTGGGAAATTGCAGTAGCTGCAAACGATCTATTTTCGATACCTCGGTGAACTATTCAAGTTAATTTTGTCTGCACAAATTATTTCTTATTGATGCAAATTACAATGATAGCTGAATATTCCCATGGTATTTCAGGGAACTTGAATCCCGTCTGCCCACGCGTGCGTGCATGTGTAATATTTTTCTTTAAAAACCCAACTTCTTACTGTAAATTAAAACCTTTAAAACTTATGTCCGTGACAGGCAAATAATAGTTTTGTTTACACTATCGGCAAAAAGTAGTCAGTTTTTATTGTAAAAATGCATTTAAAAAATGCGTTAAAAGAATCGTACCACTAAGTGAATATCCCTACATCTGATAAAGCATGGTTACGTGTTGTTAATTTGATCGTAATCTTCACACGTTAATGGCTATCTGGCAAAATCACTCACTCTTTTATTACTAATCAACGAGGGATAATTTGCATCCATCTCAATTTACTTAAATGAAACTACTTAATCGAACATACGACCAATTTTAAAATATTTATATTAAACACATTATCCAATAACTTCATTAATTAGATAATCAATTATATACAATATCACCCACGCTCCACATCTCTCTTCAATTTTAAGTACTTCTCTCTTCAATTTTAAGTACTAGATATGGAAATTTCTCTCTCATCACTTACTATATTCCCGCTTTGAACCTGGAAATGGTTTAGATTAGATATGGAAATTTCTCTCTAGTTGCTTAATAGATTCCCCCTTTGAAACAAGAATATTGTTTAATTACTCAAAAATGTATGTATGTATGTATGTATGTATGTATGTATGTACGCACGTATGATTAATGCATGTATGTACATATGTATGTACGCTAGCATGATGTATGTATGTATGCCCGTTGTGTAAGTTTCTAGAAACTACGCGTTTTATAACTAATGCTTTCTGTTCAACACGAACCACGTTACGTGAACTTCAACGCCAATCATTCGGACTGTCTTTTATTGTTTTCCCTAGTACCTCGAAAATATTTAAAGCCAGCAAACAATTACTCTGGTAACAGCTGGCTGAAATCATATCCCTCCCAATTAAGAAAACCGATTTAAATATCAAAGTTCTCTTTAAGGAATCAAAATATCACCATATACGTGCCCACACACTCAGCAATGCTGATTCTGAAGACCACTCCCTGACCTAAATATGCCCACCCCCGCACGTCTCTAGTTCATTAACAGCATGAGCTGTCGCACATAGCTTAGGGCTTAACAAATGAAGTCAATAAAATCATGGGTGGGTTGTCATGGTAATATGAAACCATGTTTAATACTCTACTGCATACATTTTCCTCCTACACATTTAATCTGACTCGTGATATTAACCAATGACTCTGAACTTGAAAGAAGTAATTTCAGAATGCCTCATGGCCCCATTCTTAAGTGCGGTATCTGTCTACATACCATGTGCTTATTCATTCACATTGAGATGTGGTTAGTTCATTCACAGTCGGAACTTCCGATTGGCTATCTTTGAGACTGCTGTGATTTGATTGGCGGATCATATTCTTCTGCTGACGTAATTACAATGTCAAGTTCATTGTAGTAAAAATATAGTAAATTGTATACTGGTTCTCAAGGCTGTGTATTGACGATTCGATACTTCTGTACTAGTGGATAACCGTGGATTAAAATATCTAAATAACGTTATTTTGACTAACAGATACATAACTTAGGATTGATTCATACAGATGACAGTATTGATCTTTAAATGAGTTTTGATTGATGAATCTAGTCAGTACTGTAGTACTTCTTGGGACTAGATCATTCAGTGAACGAATCCTATATAAAAACTTGTAATTAAAATTTACCATACTCAGTGGGAATAAGTCAATCGCTGACAATATTAAAATGAATTTATCTAGATGCAATTTACAGACAATAATCAGAAATTGAGCCTTTGACCATTTCAAATATTTAATTAAAACAAATTCAAATAAAGTAATTCAAACTAATTCAGTGAAAACTGCAGTTGACAAACAACTGTATAATACATGTATGTCAGATAACAATCTAGCTCATGAACCATAAGGAGGCTGAATACAAAACACATGAGAACTGAAAACCTTCATACTAACGTTTTATATGTTCCTATGGTAACATTTAAAGAGAATAAACAGGACTGTCAGTAACTCAGACCTTTCAAATTTGGTGAAAAGAATTTATTAATATTTAACATTCCAAAAAACCAAAGACAGACCGACAATAAAAATCAAATTTTCCTCCACGAAAAGAGGAATCTGTGAAATGTTTGAATGTCTCAGGAGATAAAATACAGTCTCACCTGCTCGATACAAGGGAACATAAAAGATCTGCTGAAGCCAGGAAACAACATCAAAGGTAAGTGAAATTTTAATAATTCATCTTTTGGAAGGCCATATTTTTAATATAGGTAATATATTTAAAACTGAAATTTGCAATGATGGTAAAACCTCCACATTAAGGACTTCTAAGAATACACATCACATCCTTTCCTACATCAGGTACAAGTTATTCATCAAGTTTGGTGAAGGCGCATTGTCTGTGACTTGAGTTATTATGTGCAGAGCCAATTTTTTATTCCTGGAGTAACAATGACCTTGACCTGTGACCTGTAGACTGACAGACATACAGATATAATACATGTTAGGGATAAATGTGTAACAATTAGCATGTAAAGATTTTTAGAAGAATTTTATGTTAGTGATTATTAATGATTTATAGCGGTTCCTTACAAAAACCCGTCATACTACCAGTCACTCATGTAACGTAAGAATGGTCATGGATTATATAACTTTAGTCCCTTTTGATTAACCCCTCAGACTACCACAGTCCCTGATGTAACATAGGCATGGTCAAGGATCTTATTACTTTAGTCCCTTATGATAAATCCCTCAGAATACCAGTCCATCATAACAAAGGCACTGTCATGTATTTTGCTACATTCATCCCTTATGGTAACCCCCTCAGACTACCATAGTCCCTCATGTAAAATAAGAATGGTCAAGGATCTTATTACATTAGTCCCTTAACATAAACCTCTCAGAATACCACTGTTCCTCATGTAAAATAGCCACAGTCAAGGATTTTATTACATTAGTCCCTTATCATAAACGCCTCAGACTACCAGTCCTTGATGTAAAGTACCTCTAGTCAAGGATCTTATTACATTAGTCCCTTAACATAAACCCCTCAGACTACCACAGTCCCTGTTGTAAAATAGCCAGTCAAGGATCTTATTACATTAGTCCCTTAACATATACCTCTCAGACTATCACAGTCCCTCATGTAAAATTGCCATAGTCAAAGATCTTATTACATACCCCTCAGACTACCACAGTCCCTGTTGTAAAATGGCCATAGTCAAGGATGTTATTACATTAGTGCCTTAACATAAACCCCTCAGACTAACAGTCCTTGATGAAAATACCCAGCCAAGGATCTTATTACATCAGTCCCTTAACATGTACCCCTCAGGCTACCACAGTCCCTCATGTAAAATGGCCATAGTCAGAGATCTTATTACAATAGTCCCGTAACATAAACCCCTCAGACTACTGCAGTTCCTGTTGTAAAATAACCATAGTCAAGGATCTTATTACATTAGTCCCTTAACATAAACCCCTCTGACTACCAGTCCTACCAAATCCCATTAAATTGGTTCCATTACCATAAAATCTCTCAGACTACTACATTCACTCATGCAAGACAGAATCCAATTAAATTGGACCATTACCATAAAATCCCTCAGACTACCACATTCTCTCATGCAAGACAGAATCCCATTAAATTGGTCCATTACCATAAAATCCCTCAATCGATCACATTCACTCATGCACGACAGAATCCCTATAAATTGGACCATAACCATGAAATCCCTCAGACTACCACATTCACTCATGCAAGACAGAATCCGATTAAATTGGTCCATGACCATAAAATCCCTCAGACTACCACATTCACTCATGCAACACATAATCCCATTAAACTGGTCCATTACCATAAAATCCCTCATACTACAGTCTCACTATAAGGCAGTAAACTCTCTGTCTCCCATGGACAGTTATAATGAGGGGGTGCTTTATCATTATAGGGCAGTCTCACTAAAAGACAGCATACTCCATTACTCCCATGGATAGTGTTATAATGAGGTAGTACTGTATGTATAATATACTTCATTATAAGGCAATCTCATTATAAGGCAGCAAATTGTATGGCTTCCATGGATAGTGTTATAATGAGGGAGTACTGAACTTCAATGGCTCCCATTATAAACTTTTAATTCAAGTTGACTTATAATTAACAGAGTTTCAATATACAATGGTTTGAATCATCATGAATGATTTAAACAATCATCTCTTGTTGTAAACATCTGTATAATTCATATTAGATGAATGGAAACTGAAATCATGAATTATGTTGTTTGGTAATTAATAACAAATTGAGTCCATTACTGATGAGTCCATTACTGATGTAACTCCTACTCCTTTTTCGATACTGTTTGGCTTTCTGCTAGTGTATCATATCATTGTATCCTAGAGGATCTAATCTGGTTTGGTGCTTTTAATGGCACAGCAACACAAGTAGGTTCTTTAGTGCCAAGGCAATTGGAGTAAAGTGCGTTGCTCAAGGATGCACCAAAGTAGCTGATCACTGATCCTGAGCAGATCCAATGGTAGGATTCAAACCTGCACAATTTTGGTCTCATATCTGGCATACTTACCAATGAGCCACCATGACTCATATTTGCACAGATGTGTCCCTCACTATAAACCTCTTCATTATAAGGTGAGTATGGTGGTCATGGATCCTGTTTCATTAGTTGATAGTATTATTATATGTATCATGTACTTTATTATAAGGTGGTCTCACTATAAGGTGGTATACTCTATGGCTCATATGGATAGTGTCAAAATGAAGGAGTAATGTATCATGTACTTCATTATAAGGCAGTTGCACAAAAATCCACTGCTTCCATCATTTGTGTTATAATGAGGGAGTACTGTATTATTTACTTCATTACAAGGCAGTCTCACTACAAATCAGTATACAGTATGGACATTACAGTGAGGAGTACTGTATCATTATAAGGCAGTATATTATATGGCATCTATAGTGTTATAACAAGGGATATATATATATATATATATATATATATATATATATATATATATACACACACACAGTATCTAATTATTGTTAGCGTGTGCAGTGTGTGCTCAGCCATTTAACAGCATCATCATCAGCAACATGCATAGCCTGCATGGATCCGCATTCACATCGCACTCCCCGCCAGTACTCAGACAAGGCTCTGTCAAAGGCTGTGGAAACAAAGGATCCAACTTGTATACCGAATTCAGCAATGAATCCTGGTTATATGCCACTATCAAGAGCAGCCCCCGACGTGCCAATGTCCACTGACATTGAAGCCACTGGACCGGCCCTACGAGTTTTACAGTATTTAATAAGAATACAGAAGAAATGAATTTCTTATTGATATGAATTTCTGATTAAATGAATACAAAACTGCAGCTACACTCCTATATATGAAAATGATCATGCTTAGTATGACCACATTTAACATGAATAAATATCCCTACAATACAGATTATATAATGATATGCATGTACTTATAATTATACTTGTGACATTTAATATAAACTACAAAGATGATGACAAATTTTGTACCATTAATATGAACCATAAAGATGTCAAATTTTGTACCATTAATATCAACCATAAAGATGATGAATTCTTGTACCATTAATATGAACCATAAAGATGATGTCAACTTGTGTACCATTAATATGAACCATAAAGACGATGAATTCTTGTACCATTAATATGAACCATAAAGATCATGACAAATCCTATACCATTAATATAAACCATAAAGATCGTGACAAATCTTGTACCATTTATATGAACCATAACGATGGTGTCAAATTTTGTACCATTAATATGAACAATACTGATGGTGTCAAATTTTGTACCATTAATATGAACCATAAAGATGATGACAAATCTTGTACCATTAATATGAACCATAAAGATGATGACATATTTTGTACCATTAATGTGAATTATAAAGATGATGTCAAATCTTGCACCATTAATATGAACCATTAAGATGATATCAAATTTTGCACCATTAATATAAACCATAAAGATAATGTCAAATTTTGTACCATTAATATGAACCATAAAGATGGTGTCAAATCTTGTACAAATAAGAATATTATTTAGAACCAATATTTTGCAGCTGCAGTACCTCAGCTGGCAGGGCATTAGACTCATAATCCATGGGTCACAGTTTGATATCTGGGCCAGCATGGATCAGCTCCCATTTATTCAGGATGATATATCCAATAATGTGTTACGTGTGCTGTAATCAGCCAGCCAACCATTTTTCCTGTCAAGTAAATGGGCATGCTATTTATAGCTTACTTAGAAAAATTCTTCCTAAAGCAATCTATCTTGTTCATTTTATGCTCCAAGAAGTATGCCTCATTGATGCAGCATCTGGAACTTAAACAGTACAGATATTACAAATTATGATGAACAAGGCAGCAGTTACAACAATAATAATAATAATAATAATAATAATAATAATAATAATAATAATAATAACAACAATAATAATAATAATAATAATAATAATAATAATAATAATAATAACAATAATAATAATAATAATAACAATAATAATAATAATAATAACAATAATAATAATAATAATAATAATAATAATAATAATAATAATAATAACAATAATAATAACAACAACAACAACAACAATAATAATAATAATAATAATAATAATAATAATAATAATAATAATAATAATGAGACTCTTTTACCTTGAAACATGTTATGAACATATATAATACAAGCTAATAATATATTCACACAGACACACGCACACACAAACACATAATAAACAACTATTCACATAAATGCTGCAGTGCTGCCAAAACAATAATATTTAATACTCAAACATTACTCAAAGCATGTAATGTATAATAGAATTTAATTTGTCTCTCCAGTTATGACAATGGCTAACTTGTACAAATAGAATGGCATTGTGACATAAGTCAGACTGTCTGTAAAATTTTTAATAAATTCTGGAATATCCAATACATAAGTGTGTGATTTGTGATTTAGATTTTTAATGTAGCTTTAACAATTTTTCAGTCATATTGCTACAATGTCTGCAGTGTGACAGTTTATAGTGATGTCTAGCACTGGGGCATCATGCTGCAGACATGTGGCATGATGTCCCACCCAGTCACATTATCCTGACACCAGGCCGACCAGTCCTAACACTAACCTCTTAATGCTGAACGCCAAGCAAGGCAGCTGTTAGTACCATTTTTTAAAGTCTTTGGTATGACTCGGCCGGGGATTGAATCCACGACCTCCCACATCCGAGGCGGACACTCTAACCAATAGGCCACTAGGCCAATACATAAAACATTTTTATCACATAAAATGGATAGTGAAAAAGAATGCAATTTTATATTTCACCTACCTTTACAGTTGAAGATTGCTCCCATAAATTGATTAGCTTTCTGAAAAACCCATATTGTGATAAAACAATGATAGTTCACTCTATAATACACTGGTTGTGGTTGAAAATCCAAAGCCAGAGAACTCAAGGTAATCAGATTTCTCACTGCAAACACTTTGCTCATATACCATTTAGTGAACCAAATTCTGTATTTATAAACAGCTAAAGGAGAAAATAAACCTCACCAGAACTAACACTATATGCAGTAAATAAAATCTGAGTACATTTTCATTCATTTATAATGCATTAACATTAAGTATGCACAATTTCATGATAGGACAAAATTTCTTTATAAATTCTTTTTGTAAAATTTGATCAGATTCGGTTGGCCAGTAAAAAAAATTACTAACAGGATTTTATATTTTTTAACAACAGCCATATTGGGCAGAACATGATTTGTAAAAACTTGAAAAGCTCCCTTCAAAGACGTTTTCTGTTAAACTTGGTAAAATTCTGTTGAACAGTACTTGAGAAAATGTAATTTAAATATTTTCTAGTTTTATTAAATGGTGACCATATTTGACAGTGGATCAGCATCAATTATGCAAAACTGAAACTACTTCATGCAGCATATTTTCAGTCAATAGTTTCTGAAGTTTTATGTTTTTTCCTATTTTTAGTAATGTTGGCCATATTTAACGGCAGATAGCATCATGTGTAAAATCCTGAAGGGCATTCATACGGAGATGCTTTAAGTTTAAAAGCTGGTCTAATTGAGTGGCTTTTCAGAACTAGTTTGTAGTCTAACTGAGTGGTTTTTCAGAGCTAGTTTAAAGTTTGATCTAATTAAGTGGTTTTTCAGAACTAGTTTAAAGTTTGGTCTAATTGAGTGGTTTTACAGAATTACTTTAAAGGTTGGTCTAATTGAGAGGTTTTTCAGAATTATTTTAAAGGTTGGTCCAACTGAGCAGTTTGTCAGAATTAGTTTAAAGGTTGATCTAATTTAGCTGTTTTTCAGAATTATTTTAAAGGTTGGTCTAACTGAGCAGTTTCTCAGACCTATTTTAAAGGTTGGTCTAACTGAACGGTTTTTCAGAATTAGCTTAAAGGCTGGTCTAACTGAGCAGTTTTTCCGAATTGGCTTAAAGGTTGGTCTAATTGTGCAGTTTTTCAGAATTAGCTTAAAGGCTGGCCTAACTGAGCAGTTTTTCAGAATTAGCTTAAAGGTTGGTCTAATTGTGCAGTTTTTCAGAATTAGCTTAAAGGCTGGTCTAACTGAGCTACTTTTCAGAATTACTTTAAAGGTTCTTTATTTTGAGTAATGGTGTCCATATCTGAGGGGAAAACTGCACCACCTGCACAAACTGAAAAGTCTTCAAAGAAGGATGTCAAATGTTGCTGGCCAGATTTTGATAAAAAGTTATTTTAAGTTTTTCCGATTTAGGTACTGGTGGCCAGACCTCACCACAGATTTGAACCATCTGTACAGAAATGAAAGGCCATTGTGAAAGTAAACATTCTGTTAAATTTAGCAACATTCTGTTGAGTGATTTTTGAGAAGTTATTTAAAAAGGTTTGTTTTTATAAATGGCAGTCATATTTTAGAGCAGACTGACATAATTTATATCAAATTGAAAGGCATTCATACAAGGATTCTTTCTGTGAAATTTGATCAAATTCTGTGGAGTGGTTTTGAGAAAAGAAGTTATTTAATTTTTTGCTATTTAATCAATGGCAGCCATATTTGATAGACTGGCACAATTCAACAAAACTAAAAGTCCTTTAAGACAAAAAAAAACATGCTGTCAAACTTGGTCAAATTCTATTGATCAGATTTTTTTAAAAGAAGTAATTTAAAGTTTTCTTCTAATTTTAGTAAAGGTGGTCATATTTGAAGGATGATCAACATCTTTAGTACATGTATAAGCGTGAAAGACTCTAATATTATACCAAAATGCGTCTGCCAAAATTTGTTGAAACTGGTCCAGTGATTATTAAGAAGTTGAAAATGTTGACAGACAATTGACAGAAAACAGACAAGATATGCTGGACAAAAGATCCATAATCATGCTTGGCATAATGGTTTGGTAATAAAAATGCATACTAAAGTTAAGTTTTTCAAATGTTACAGAGCAGAAGAAAACTGGTGACAAACAGATATGGGTTGTGTCCCTCAAAAGATACAGCCAGCATATAAAAACAATTCTTTCTTTGAAAATGATATGAAAAGAATGGCAAGCACGTTTGTAAAGGACCTGCAATTTGGTGTTCTGATATGCAAGGGAGGCAACTCTTACATTATCTAATTAAGGCATCTACATTTATATCCTTTACAGGTGTGATGGATTAGAGACTTTTATGACTTCAGTTTGATATTATATATTGAGAATCAAAACAGGTAAAAAAAGAAAAATATACGTGAATTCGACATTTATAAAAAACACAAACTGACACCCACAAGAGTATTGATGATTAGATTAAGTTAATTTGGGTTTAAAGTTGATTGACACATTAGCCAATCCTATCCACCCCCATGAATTTCTAAGTGAATTACAACTTTCAACAGAAGCTCACTAGTTAAATGCACTTTAGTTGTTTTGCATACATCTTTTTTTTTTTTTAATGTCAAAGTGCAAAAGTTACCCTCCCCCTCCTAAGTTGAATGCACTCTGCAATATAATGTACTGGTAGTGTCTATCAACCCACCCACATCCACAATTAGCATCAACATGCAACAGCCTGTGAAGTCTGTAAGCTAAATCATTCCAATCCATTTACTTCTAACAGCCAGTCTCAAAGAAACAAATGTGGACTTCAGACTAAGTGTGGACTATAGAAAGACACAATTCTATTCTGCAGTTCTTGGATTTAGCATGAATCTGGAGTTGAACCTGTTTCATTTTGACATAGACTTGTTCTGCTAGTATAGGATAACACAAGAATATAGATGATGACCAAAGGAAGCACAGTCATTCCCCACCCACACAGTCATACTAAACAGTGTACAGTGTGAAACACTCAGATCTGAATACATTTTTCTTTAAGAAGCCATGTGGAGGCCTTCCTGCAGATACCAAGGTAAGTTTTGTTCATTTCACTCATAGGTACAGATCTTAAATAAGAGCATTTCCATTGGACTTAACATTTTGATCACTGGCTGACCTACAATACAAATCATGTGAAATTAGGAAGAAAATAATTATATTTGGACCAAAAAGTTTAGAACAAAATTCTTTCACACAGCTGTTTTGAATAGTTTCATATAAATGACAGTTTGCTACAAGTCACACATACAGTACTAACAAATTATTTTCTAATATACCATCTGACATGTAGCTTAGGAAGGGCAGATAGGTAAATTTTAAAATATGGCTGCCCTTAAAAACATTAAAACCTGGTGTAATCTTTATTTTAGCTACAAGTCAATTTTTCAAGACGATTTAAATTCATCAAATTCTAGACAGTAAATCTTGCCTATATAATGACTGAAAAATTACATGCATGAGAAAGAATGCTTGAAAAACATAAAGGAAATATAGTACAAACTGAAAATACCCCAGCTATGTCTGTGACCCCTAATGCCGATATCAGAATCAAGAAAACTTCATGTAGAGATTAGTCATCTCAAATTATGGTGTTATGTGCCTCTGATTTAATGGATAATTGTTTGTTATAAAAAAAAAATAAAACCAGGGCTTAAATATGCTTTAATCAGGAGAAATGTCTGAGTGTAAATCCACAGTGAAACTGGATTATGAACAATTTTAAGCACGGGTGTCCAGTGGTTGTAACAATTCTGTTACCAGATGTTCCACAAAAACCTTCATGACAGGAAAAAAGATAATGGCATTTTAAGACTTTTATAATTAGTATTTGCTTTTCAATGAACAAAGAAATCAGCTTAAATTTGTTTAGATCCTTCAACATTAATCTTTAGTCTGAGGCTTAAGAGTTATTCTCTATTTTTCTTCTTTACTTAACAATAATTAATAATTAATAATGCTGCAAATAATAATGTAGATAATAATAACTAATTTCTGGAAATTTCAAGAGAACAAACTATCACAATAAAAATAATACTTCAAGCATATTTGATACATGTCTTGATTCAAGTTGCAACAGTGTTGCATTTTCAAGGCCTTCTGCTTTAAATGTATGTTTTCTGTGTAAAAAGGTCACTAATTTTGGTGACACATGTCCACAACTGTTACAAAAGTTTGTAAATTCAACCCTCACATCATAAAATAACAGCCTGAAACAAAGTTTTCAAATGGAGATTCTGTCATCCTCAAAAATATTCTTTAGAAATTTAGATGAGCAACTTTGTAAACATGCAACCTTTTGATAAAATGATTTTGGGTGTTTCATGGCACAGCAGCAATTTAAAGGTTACATCATTCGAAGGCAAGTGAAGTAATGCCCAAGGATGCACCACAGTAGCTCATCCAATAATAGGAACTGAACCCATGCCATTTTGGTTAGGAGTTCAATGCTTTAACCAATGGGCAACAGCAGCTCATTCAGAAGTACCTTACAGTTGTTTACACCGGGCCTGTAGAAACCAAAAATTTTGTAATCAAATTAAATTTTCAGTAACGAGGGAATTTAAGCTTACCATGTTCTCTAATTCTGAAGAAGAATAAGATACAGACAATACATCAATTGCCCGTCAAATTTTAAAAATAGGTATGTGATAATTAAGATTTCACACCATGTGTATATTTTGCTATGATGGGTATTGTTTCACTCTCTATGACTTTAAAAACTATTGTCTTACCACATACTTGGATTGAATTTTGTTTTGGGGGTTCAATTATTAGTCTAAAATTGACAAATGGGAATAAAACTTTGTTTCAGTTTTCAGATTTCTATTTCAGTTTATTGATTTTAAGTTTGTTGACATTAATAGGGTAGAGATTTTCAGACCTGAAACAGTATTCAGTTTCATGGGGATTTTGGTTTATTGCAGTTTTGGTCTTCAGAGTATTTGATGGCCATAAAATTAGGAATCCTTGTAAATACACAAAACAAGGATTACTTTCCATGAATTTGCAGTTAGAAAGCTTACATGGGATAACAGGAATATATACACAAATTCAGTAATTTCTCGGAGTCCTTGTTACATATATTCCAGCATTTTGAAGTATTGGATGAATCGAGTGCAATATCCAAAATACCCTATTTTGATCACAGTACTGAGAATATTCATATGATACTGATTTACAAACAATCAGATAGAACAACACAACTCCAGATATATTGCTATTCATGGTTCTTTTTACTATTGTAAACATACTGAAATATACCCAAGACCCAGGTCATGAAGACAGAGGTGAGATGATCTGCAAAGGCAAACACCTTAGACCAGTCAGCCACTTGGGGCCTCTGTACTTAATATGTGCATCGAGAGAAGGAGTGAATTTGCTGAATGCAAATCCATTCTATTAAGAACATGATTGTGAGGCAAGTTCATCATTCCCCAAAACATTTATACCATAGTTAACATCAACCCAGCCTATTCAACATGTACTTTACTAACTACTTGCAACATCTAACTGCCAAGATCTGACATTTTCATATTTACCAGACAGAAGTGCTTGAAATATTTATAAAGTCTATAAAAATATTTGACAAATGTAAAAATGGCTGCAAAAATTCATAAAATTGCTAAAGTCAATCCAAAACCATCAACTCAGTGAGAAATACACAATTAGCATGAAAAATCATGGGGGTATGGCAACCCTGCTAAAATGTGTTGCCTTCCCTTACATGTATTATCAGCATTTATAATGTAATTATCAACATTGTATAATGTAATTATCAACACTGTATAATGTAATTATCATTTTTTTTTTTATAATGGAATAATTCCTTTATTCCTGCTTCACATCAAGTTGATTTGTAGTTCTTCAGAATTGAAAGAAAATGCTATGGAGAAAGTGAAAAAGTGAAATTTAAAATAATATCCTTTTTATAATTTAACATTTTTAAAACTCTTTTTGTTTTTATTACTTTTAAGGTTGAACTTTTTAAACGATATTTTCTATACGAGTGCTGGGATTTTCCAAAATGCAATAACTAGTTCTATGAGGCAACTGGTACAGACCCTCAATTGAGTTCAGGTATCATTTTCTATTTTTTAAAAAAAAAAAAAACTTGAGAAAAGCTCAAAATTTTCTCCACAATTTGAATGCCAACAAGAGTGTAATTATTTTTAAACTTACTGAACACTTAACTTTTACGTGAAGACACTATTACATGTGTTATATTCTTCGCTTTCAGACAAAACAAATGATCACCCTTACTGAATCGGTGATAACCCATTATACTACCAGTAACTCAACTTTAAATTTGACTTGTTGTCAAGGAAATTTATGACATTTATCATCATTCTGTAACAGATGGAATCTATATCGAGTACCAAGTTTGCAGTCTCCTCAGGGAAGAACGGATTAGTAGTGGGAGCACATTTAAAGTTGATTACATTCTTATTGTGCCAATTTGACTGAACTGCCTTCCAATTACTTATTTTCGGCATGGCATTCAAGTCAAGTTTTCTGGCAAAATCTATAATTTGCTGGAATATGCATATTACCATGCTATTTGCAATTTTTCAAACATTATTTTTTATACACCACAATTTCATATAAATCTGATTTCGTTTTGGTTCTCTAATTTTTGCAAAAGGATTTTTTTCTTATTAAAATTCAATCAGATTTTTATGAATGAACATTTATACATATCTTAAAGTAAATAATACTAAGTGTATGAAACATTAATGACAGTAATGCAGTAGTGCTTTGCACTGATCATACATTGTTTTACTTCTATCACCTGATACACAGGAAATGTGTCTTGTAATATTTACAACAATATACCTATTTTCTTACTGAAATAAACATGAAGTTGGTTATACAGTAGTAACCCAAAACATTGTTTTTGTCATATTGCCATCAAACTACATAGTGACCAACACAAAGACTAGAGGATGTCAACTTGATACATTTACTAGTTCATATGACATCATTTTCATGAAAACAAAGATATATAATTGTTTTATTATGTGATTCAAAGAGAAAATAAAGTAAATTAATTTGATACAGTGCAACATGCCATGTTAGCTGCACTATTCTAGTAACATAAGATGATAATGTTGTGTAATGGTAAATGACATTGTGACCATGCGACATGAAGAAATATCATATGATGTGACTTGTGACATGTCATGTATCATATAACTTGCCATCCAGTGAAACACCCATCTCTCAAAAAGGAATCATATAATAATTATCACATGTCACTTATATTACATTTTTACAGAACAGTACACAAATATTATTGTTCCTCAAAACGCCACATGTCTGCATAAGACACATATACAATTCTCTGACTGCCATATTTTATCATGCATTTGATATTACATTTTCAAACAGTTCAATTATAATAGCTCTTCAAAACACCATTTATGTGTGCATGCAACACAAAAATATCTTTCTCAGGCAACCAAATGTATTTTAAAAATAACTTAATTATGCTGATTTGTAGTTTTATAAATGAAATCAGGGATTATGTCATGTGATGTACACATAACATTAATGCTAATTTGAAAGTAATTCAATTCTCTGAATAATATAATTTATTTGCCCACCAAGGCTCTCAACAGGCAGCATAATTCCAACCATTTCAGAAATGTCATTTGAAATGAATATTCCTGTACATGATGCATAATAAACAAATTGAGCATGGAGCCATAAACATGAGGGAAACCAATCAAATTAAACTCATTAGGCATGTATGCCTAACATTTTGCATTATTATTATGTGAAAACTCCATATTTTTTAAACTCCTGCCCCAATGAAGATTCTATTTCTTTTTCTTTAAAAAATAAAGTGTATTTGCTAGTAAGCTAATAAAAAAACCTGACCAATCTATTGTGAAACTAGATTGGGACAAGAAATTAGACAAAATTAAAATTTATTGAAGTTTACAAGTGTAACTAATAACTCATATCCAAGAAAAATATCCAAAGTAAACCACTGATACCAAACAAATTTAAATACTTGATCTACAGACTGCAATTTTCTCAAAATCAAAGTTAGAAAATGAAATGTTAAAGTTGTAACTCCCATGAAACCAAACTGCAGATTTCCATTTGATACAAAATTGTTTGCAATTTTCAAAGCTAATGTCTTGGATATACCCTACTGACCTCATTGTTTGTATTTTTCTAAAATGTGTTTGGTAATTCATTTTTTCAGGTGTACAAATAATTACAGCTAAACCAAAACGTTTTTAGAATTGTTGGAGCTTTATTTACAGTTATTTGTAAAATATCAATAACAAAATAAAGTTCATTATACTAAAAATTACAGAAGAAAAAGCAACCTTTATCCTAATGGATTGATGGAATACACAAAAATGAGGGATATGTTTTGATAGATGTCAATTTTGTACCAAAAAATGAATGTACTGCTTTATGTAAGTCAAACCTCAATAAGAAATGTATGGAACACTGACCAATACTCTCGTTGCAATGTTGTGAGGGATCATGTGATTTACTGGTACACCGGAAGCTTGTTGGATATTCAGGCCAAATGTACTTCACCCAGCCAAGTGTCTCTATATATCATAAACAAAATTCAAACAGTCATATCTTCAACAATTTTCAACTGTTACCTAAAATATTTTCAGTATAACGCAAAAAATTACTGGCCATGTTTTATGATGTACCATGCCAACAAGAAGCGACAGGTCAACTGTTATTGCTATAAAGGTGGATACCTTATGATATTTGCATTTAGCAACTCTGTTTGAAATTAACTTGCAGATCATGCTCAACTTCAGGCCAACGGTTATTATAAATTTTTTTTATATAAAATCCTTTGAAAAGTTGTTGATCCACTATGTAAGTGGCTGGTTTCTGGCTGCCAGTTAGGCAGCAATTTCTAATGCTGTTTAAACCAGAATGCTTAAGGGAGGAGAAATTGTTTTACACAAGTTCTAGTAAAACTATGTTATTAAAAGCCCCCCAAATAAAATGAAGACTATCTGCAGTTATTATTTCAGTAACATAAAACATCAATATTTTATCATAGTCTTTTTTATCATAACTTGTTTAAATTCTTGTCATTTTGTAAACATTCTTTTAATTTTTTTTAACTTTGCTCTGCATTGGGCTATTTATTGTAATTTGCAGCAACTGTAAACAGCACTTGCAGCCAAGTTTCTAACTTAGTTTTAGTTTGATCAGTTTGTGTCTGTGTGTAATTTGCTCCATTTTCTTTCAGTTTTTGTCTTTATGTAGATTTTGGTCCTTTTTAGTCTTCGTTTTTCAGTGACCATTGTACCCTGCATGTTATTCTTCATTATGTAATTTTCTTACCCAGTTCACATGCCTTTAGTCCTAGTTCTTTCAAAAAATTTGTACCATATATATCCCAGTTTACATGCCTTTAGTCCTAGTTCTTCCAAAAATTTGTACCATATATATCCCAGTTTACATGCCTTTAGTCCTAGTTCTGTCAGCAAAACTCTCCCAAAATTTGTACCGTATGCTTGCTTATAAATTGAGTCCAACTGTAGAAAACATTGACCCTGATCTGCAATCACATAATGCGCATGCTGATCAGGGTCAATGTTATTTGTTGAACTGATTAGTCCTAACAAACTGCACAGACCCAGATCTGCCAGCACATTATGCAATGGCAGATCTGGGTGTGTGCAGTTTGCAGTTGGACTTAACTTCTAAGTTAGTATATACAGTATGTCTGTATGTTGTTCTGCTGTTCATATGAATGCATGCGTGTATATACTTATTAGCATATTATATGAAATGAATGTATTCTATGTGTACATTATCATTATATGGGTCTTAAAATATATATTTAAATATTTGTTTTTAGGTATGCACATTAAACATCTTTACAACTGTGACTCTAACTGTATCTGATTTTAACTGACTGGTGGAGTTAACTCATTGATGTTATCAGTCACAATTTCCAACATTAAATAAAACTGCTTATGTCCAACTCCGTGCACAATTAGCTTTCAAAATCTAAATGGCTACATAAACATAATTGTGAAAGCAATGAAATTTTTCAAATATTTTACCTTTTTGTGTACAGTTACTAAATTATAACCCTTAATGTTTTTCATGTATTTATTTATATTTAATACAGTACAGATTTATTTTATTTTGAAGTAGATTGATTTTTCATAAAAGGTAGCATCAAAGTAAATAACTGTAGAAATCTGACACCAGTAAATTTACTTACTGCAAAGTGGCATATACTGAAATGATTTACATTTCATTAGGCCAAAGAAAAAAAATTGTGTTTACAGTAACCCATCCTATCTTTTTTTAATGACTCTGATGCTATACTTTTGTATCATGTACACAAAGAAGTAAAAACCATTACTAACCATGCCTAGTTTTTCACATCCAAAAGGGTAAATTAAGATTCAAAACTCTGATATGAACAAAGACGACCTGGACAAAAAGCAGCAGAAACAATTAGTATTGACCTTCCTACACTGTTTACAACATTACTGGAACAACACAAGAAAAAAATGTCTGAAAAAAAGTATATTTGGGTATCCTACATAATGTTTATTGCTCTATTTCTATTTTTTTATAGTGGCAAAACATCATGATGTCATTATAAATAATGTAACTAGATTGGTTCAGAGATCTACCATGTCCAGTATTGTTTGTCAGTTTGTACTTCATTTAGCAGTACACCCTTCAAATCATAATAAACAACATATTTAAATTTCCAAGAGCTATGTGTTTTTATTTAGATTATGGAAATATTTAAACACAACTGTCTGCTGAAAATTAATATTTTTACTTACAATTATTAGCACCTCAAATTATTTAAAGAGATAAAACAATGACTCATGGTAAATGTGGTTGTCTTCATGTGAAGATATCAATTTATGCTGAAACGCTGAAATTTACATAATATATGACACAAAGTGACTATGGATATTGGATTGGATAGATCATGCGATAAATCCAGGGCCACTGCTGCTGAATTTCTTTTGGTACAGACATTCCCTATTTACAGTAGTTGGTTAGGGTAAAATTTTCCATTGTAAACAATAAAGAACCAAGTAGTTCAGCCTCAAACAGAATTGCATATTTTGTTGTGAGTGATCTCAAGGTGCTCTGCTTTGAAGCTGGATAAATCTGCATGTCTGAATGTATACATGTATTGTCCCTACTTCCTTCAAAAACTATTGAAGCATTTGGCTAGATCATGAATGTCCCAGGTCGGACTCTTGTCCCATCTGATATTTTTTATCCCTTGTGACATGCCAGCATCCTTGGACCTTGTTTGAACTTACAGGCATGAGAGAATAAAACTGTCTGATTAATGGAGACACTGAAACTTGCCTATTAGCTTTACTGGTTGACTAATGGAGACACTGGAACTTGTCTTTGGCTTTTCACGGTTGATTAATGGACACTGGAACTTGTCTTTGGCTTTTCATGGTTGATTAATGGAGACACTGGAACTTGTCTTTTGGCTTTACATGGTTGATTAATGGAGACACTGATACTTTTCTTTAGTTCTACCTGGTTGGTTGATGGAGACACTGGGACTTGTTATCTGCACATGGTTGATTATTGGAGACACTGGAATTTGTCTTTGACTTATAAGACTGAATAATGGAGACATTCAGATTTCTCTTTGGTGCCACATAGTTGATTAATGGTGACAGCAAGACTGGTCTTTGGTTCTACTTGATTGATATATAGAAACACTGGGACCTGTCTTTTGCTCTAATCTGTTGATTAATGGAGACATTGTGACTAGTCTCAGAAAAGTGAGAGGAGTGTTGTAGAAGTCAGCTTGTGGTAGGGAGGTCCTAGGTTCTTAACTTGCCAACTGGTTGTACACTTTTTTGTTGTGAAATAGGGGCCTCATAGAAATTTGTATTAGGGGTTGCTCTTTTGAGGGCAAGGGTAAGTTTCTAAAGAGTGTGTCACCTATCAATTTATATATTTACAACATGCGGAGATTCTGGTGTTGCCATGGCCATCACAGCCAGCCTGGTTCTTACACCTTTCCGACACATACTATCCATTTAATTCTTTCTGGACATGAGACCTGCCCATAGTAGTATTACTGGATCCCAAACCATTACATATAGACATTACATATAGGTCACAGTGACCTAGTTCTCACCTATGACTTTAGTACTCCTCATAAAAAATGTAGTTTAGAAAAGATTTTAAAACAATGTTGTTTCTGTGTATCAAGTTTACTGTTTGAAGGAATATACAAATATACACATGTTCATCCAGGAAAATGTCAACACTCAGGAGTCCCCATCTTCTGAATGAGCACATCCCACCAGCCAAGCTCTCAACCCTGCTATTAATTTAACTTTAGTTTTTCTTTATCCTTCTTACTAGCTTTCCCATTTTTTTCTCAGAAAGTTTTGAGATTTCAAGAAGGTGCTGACTGAGATTTGTGAACAAAACAGTAACTTTCTTCACTCAACATTAAATGTAGTCAGAGATGTCAAGTGGGTAATAAGGTATTTTTTCAGGTCCACTGAAAACAGTTTTAGAAAGTTTCATATCTTTTATTTCTTAAACACTCTCATAATGATTCTAAAATGGACCAAAATTCTAAATTTTTAGAGAGCAACCAAAATTATGCAAATCAATCCTTTTTCCGGTTATGCCATAACATTGTTGTTTGTGCCTCTTTAATCTCAACACTATTGAATATCAAGAATGTGCCCTGATCCTAACATGCAATCAGTGCAATTAAAAACAGATATATTATTATGGACCTGAAGAAATGTTTTAGACACGAGACCAAAGGCAGCATGAGATCACTCACCCAGCTGACCTCAACCCATGACCTGAGAAAAATTGTAATTGATCAAGCAAACTAGATTTAAGAATCCTCTATATCATAATGAATCCAAGTTTATTTCAAATTGATTATGTATTATTTTTTAGGAGCTGCTAAGAGGTTTTCATATTCAAGTAACTGAACCAATGTTTCATAGTAAATTAACATTTTTGTGCATAGCTGAATGGTCTTAAAATTCATATTCACTGGCTTTCTGCAAAATCTGAAAAAAATTGGTATAGTTTTTTTGTACCAACTAGGATATATTCTCCAAAGTGTAAGCAAGGCTCAATCTTGGGACCTGAATTACATTTTCTACTACACAAGTTTTCTGCAACTTCTAAATTTGTTGGGTGGGTAATAGTGACCTTATTGGACAGCACTTAAGTACAATTTGTACAAAAATGAAAGCCCTGGAGCCGCTGTTTCAAATTTCATTTGTATAAAGAGGGTTTTGAAAAAAAGTTGTATCAATATTTATATATTTTTAGTAATGACACCTCTGTTCAACACTGTGGCTGAACATTAGGTGTGCTAACTTGAAAGACCTTGAGACTCATTTCAACATTAGGTGTGATAATTTTGAAAGGCCTTGAGACTCATTTTAACATTAGGTGTAATAATTTTGAAAGGCCTTGAGACTCATTTTAACATTAGGTGTGATAATTTTGAAAGGCCTTGAGACTCATTTTAACATTAGGTGTGATAATTCTGAAAGGCATTGAGACTCAAATTATCTTTAGTCCCATTGTATTCATGTTTGTAAAGAAGTTATCCTTGAGTTTTTCTTTTTCAGTAACAAATCAGTTGATCTGCATCATTTGTGGTATATATCAGTGAACTGACATCATTTGTGGTAGAATTCAGTTGATCTGCATCATTTGTGGTAGATACCAGTGAACTGACATCATTTGTGGTAGATTTCCATTAATCTGTATCATTTGAGGTAGATATCAGTTGATCTGCATCATTTGTGGTAGAATTCAGTTGATCTACATCATTTGTGGTAGAATTCAGTTAATCTGTATCATTTGTGGTAGAATTCAGTTAATCTGCATCATTTGTGGTAGAATTCAGTTGATCTGTATCATTTGTGGTAGAATTCAGTTGATCTGTGTCATTTGTGGTAGAATTCAGTTGATCTGTATCATTTGTGGTAGAATTCAGTTGATCTGTATCATTTGTGGTAGAATTCAGTTGATCTGCATCATTTGTGGTAGAATTCAGTTGATCTGCACCATCGGTCATAGATATCAGTTGATCTGCTTCATTTGTCATAGATATCAGTTGATCTGTATCATTTGTAGTAGAATTCAGTTGATCTGCATCATTTGTGGTAGAATTCAGTTGATCTGTATCATTTGTGGTAGAATTCAGTTAATCTGCATCATTTGTTAGCTACCAGTGAAATGACATCATTTGTGGTAGAATTCAGTTGATCTGCATCATTTGTGATAGAATTCAGTTGATCTGCATCATCTGTGGTTAATCTGCATCATTTGTGGTAGAATTCAGTTAATCTGTATCATTTGTGGTAGAATTCAGTTAATCTGTATCATTTGTGGTAGAATTCAGTTGATCTGTATCATTTGTGGTAGAATTCAGTTGATCTGCATCATTTGTGGTAGAATTCAGTTGATCTGCACCATTTGTCGTAGATATCAGTTGATCTGCATCATTTGTGGTAGAATTCATTTAATCTGCATCATTTGTGGTAGAATTCAGTTGATCTGCATCATTTGTGGTAGAATTCAGTTGATCTGCATCATTTGTGGTAGAATTCAGTTGATCTGCATCATATGTTGTAGAATTCAGTTGATCTGTGTCATTTGTTGTAGAATTCAGTTGATCTCCATTATCTGTGGTAGAATTCAGTTGATGTGCATCACTTGTGATAGATACCAGTGAACAGGCATCCTTTATGGTAGATACCAGTGAAATGGCATCATTTGTGAAAATAATGTGAAAGACCTTGATGCAATGATGGTGTAAAATTCGCCCAAATTCTGCAGTGCAATATTTTCTAAAGTCATTTCAATCTTAATTTTTAAACTGAAGGCAGACAGGCATAATTCGTACTGTGAAAACTTTTTATATACTCCGTCAAATTTGGTCTTGAGCAATTTTTTTGAGAGCCATTTAAATGTTTTCTCATTTGTAACAATGGTAGCCATGTTTAATAATAATAATAGTAAAAATAATAATAATAGTAAAAATAATAATAATAACAGACAACATTATTTTATGAAGGTAGCTCAGCTACTTTCAATGTTCTATTTTCCTCTAAGGTTTTCAGGATGTACAAACTATTGTGAATGTAAAATATATAATAAAGCATGATTAAATACATTAGGTATGAAAGCATAAAGTGTATATGAAATGATTTACCGAATAAATTTGTGGTGTGTGAGTTTCAATATTTACAATGTAAACTGCCAGTCTAGATAATGGCTACACAGTTTTTGTTTTAATACATTTAGATTTTGTTTGTAATCTGTTTGAGGAAGTTCATTCCAAAGAACAACACCTCAGCAGATAATTTTCTAGAAGTCTGGAAATGATATTCTATAATGATCATTTGTGACTGATCTCAATTTAGGTTTTTGGTGTTGTTTCTCCTGACCTAAAATGAAACATATAATGCCAATGCTGCAGTCAAAGGTCATTCTTTACTTTGGACATTATTATTGACTTTTGGTAGGCTAACCTGATTTCAAGATTTAACCATTTCTGATTCCAAGAATAAAATTCTGGATGGTACATGTACGTGAAATGGTAGATTCAGTTTAATTCTTGCTGCCCTTTTCTGAAGTTTCTACATCCTTTCAATAGTACAATCAGTTGTACTTCCCCACCTTTAAGTCCAAAAGAAGAAGAACAAATGCACTGTAAAATTGTTTTTAATAGTTTAGTGGCAGATAACTTCTTTTTCCCATAAGAGATAAATTTTTGAACTTGCTACAAACATGTTTCGCTTGCATATACCAGTCTATGTTTAAATCACTTAATGCTCGCAAAATTTTCTGTATCAACATTTTCAATTAAATTGCCTTCAACATACAGCTCCAGATTTGAATTTCTGTTCACTGAAAAATTCTGCCTAGTTCCAAGCAAAACTACCCTGGTATTTTGGGAATTGATAAACATGTTATTTAGTGACCACCAATATTCAACTTGGCATAAAATCTTTACCAATTGTTTATTCAGAGTTTTAATATAAGAAGCAAACTTCATGCAAAGTAGTATCATCTGCATATAGACTGGTTTATGAATCTTTTACACAAAGGGGGAAAATAACTGTACGAATATGAATAACACAGGCCTTATAATATATCCCTGTGAACTCATTGGTTGATGAAAACCTGTTTGGATTTGATATGACAAATCACAACTTACCGCTTCTGTCGAAGAGTTATGATTTGAAAGTGACATGCAAGAATATTGATATAATTCAAATTTCCATCCAACAATATTACAGTCAACTACCGCATATACTCACTTATAAGTCAAGTCCAACTGCAAACAACAAAGACCCTAATCTGCCGTAGCATAATGTGCATGCAGATCAGGGTCCATATTATTTGTTCTACTGATTAGTCCTAACAAACTGGATAGACCCAGATCAGCTTACACAACTTATATGTGAGTATAAATGGTAAGTCAAAAGCATTCCTAAAATCAAGGTGTATAGTGTCAACCAACAGCAAGCAAGCATTCAACAATGAATTTCATTAGCACATACTAACAGGACCTATTTTTGTGCTTAATCCAGACTGGAAATGTTGCTTTGAAAGGTAACCATAGAGATGTTTTGAGGCATGTATTTCAAACAGGTTACATATTTTGTTACCACATTAGCTGCTGATCTGGTATTATCTAGCTTTTATTTTTAACCCATCCATAAACAGGCATAACCCTGGCTGCTTTCAGCCAAGACAGAAGATTCCATTACTAATGATTTGATTAATTATGTAGGTGAGAAGTGGAGAATAATATCAACGTAATTTATTTATAATGAATGGACCTATCTGATCCACTCCAACTGATTTCTTAGAATTTAACATGTTCAGTTCACTCATTACATCTACACATAACATAAATGGAATACTCAATTGTATATTTTTTCAGGAATCTGACTTACTAAGGTCTTGTAACTTTTTATTTTTTTGCATTAGTATATGATACACTGGAAGTTAAATTCATTGCATTAATGAAGTGCTGAAATTAAATCTGTTAATATCATGCATCAATTATTGTCCCATCAAATATTATCCCATTAATTATTGTTCCATCAAATATTATCCCATCAATTACTGTCCCATCAATCATTGTCCCATCAATTATTATATGATTTGGGATCTCACTGTTTCTATTTGGAGTAAAGCCCTTCCAAATTTTCCTAATTCTGTGCCAGCAGATCATGGTCTATGCGGTTTTGTTCTACTGACTACTCCGAACTGCCAATATCCAAATCTGCCGGTGCATTATGCAACAACAGACCTGGGTCTGTATACAGTGTGCAGTTGGAATCGACTTCTAAGCCATAAACACAGTCAGATGTGTAAATTTAATTTCTGTTGTACACTTCTGAAATGTTCCTAAAATTGATAGCCTAGTTATGCAACAGGCCAGTGACATATTATCCCTTGTTCTGACCTGGCCTTAACTGGAAATACATTGACACTGCCAAAACAATTAATACAACAGCCTAAAGCTTAATTTAATTATCTTCATTTGTTCAAAAGTTGTGACCATTCATGGATAGAAGTCACAACTTTTATTTCTATGCTGTGATCTTCACTTTAATGAATGTGGCAGGGCTTTGGTATGTGATATGCTGTGAGATATAACTGGTTACAATTTCATTAACAAATCTAAAGGGGTTAAAATTTTGTTAGCAAATCTAACCTGGTTCACAAGTTATTCTCTGGACAAGATACAAGGTAGAGTTACATTATCTCTTCTTGTGACCTTAACCTTTTGGTAGGTGGCACAGCTATGGAAATGGATACTAGTCACAGAATTACAGAGCACCTGTCATGTGAAAAACATGGCTGTTCACTCGCAAATCCCCAAGACAGTTATGTTTCTAAAACCACAATTTCCAGTATATGTTATGGAGAGAGAGAGAGAGAGAGAGAGGGAGAGAGAGCTTGAGCCTTGTTGAAAATACAGTATATGCCTGTAACCAGCAGTGGTTTCAAGGCTGTGCAGGCCCAGTGCGAAGAATTCATAGAAAACTACAACTTTGTTAAAATCAAATTTATTTTTAAATAATCTGCTTTAAACAAATGCCAAAAGTTTTGCCCCCCACCCCACCCCTTGCAGTCCTGGTGCGATCACATCTTTGGCAACCTGCTAAGGCCATTACTGCATCAACTCATAGACTTTTTTAAACAGTCATGCTTAATGCAAATACAAAACTATCAACATGAGGTAGTTTATAATGTTAATTGTCATAGAAGTAACTGAAAGTTAATTAGATAAACCATCACCACTCCACAATTTTTTAAACTGACTGACAATAGCTCTGGTGATTTTGTGTTGCAAGTCCTTTTAGCACTGTTGTGGGAGAGTCCATTAACCTAATTTGCATAGATAAAACAAAATGAAACAACACAAATTTTTTCAAGTTAGGTACAACAAAGAGATGTGTGTTGAAGAAACAAAAGTTCATAAACTTCATTGCCTTGAATATCTAAGCCATATATTTTAGAGACCATAATGACATGGACAACTGCCACCTACCTTCTGGAAAATCAAGATCTGACATTCTAACCACCTTCACAAAATTTTTCAGGTGGACTTAGGGTGGATTTTAGATGGACTTTTACATGTTTTCTACCTAACCCATAAACTGCTCATTTTAAACGAGCTTAGGCAATATTTCATTGGGACTTCAGGTGGTTCAGGGTAGAGTTTTGAGTCTTAAGGAGCCACAGTAGCTCAGTTTGTACTGATAATCCAAGGGCCACAGGTGTGATACCTGGGTTGGCTGCTTTGATGTGATTTTTGGAAAAATACTTAACTCCCATTTCCTTATCATGATATAGCCAATAATGTATTCAAAGTTAAACTGGCAAAAATAAAATTAAAAAAAAACAATACTGTCTGGAAGGTTCAGAGGTACGAATTACAGTTTCTCTAACCATGACCATGACCTTGTGCCAAGAGGCATGGGCACAGTATGCATGCTACAGTCTTGTCATGATATATAGATGGGAAACATTTCATGAAAATATCTTAATAGGTTGAAAATTTATACTCCAAACAAGGATACAAGTTGAAGAATTAGAGATACCTTACTGCCTTGACCTTCAGCCAATTTCAAAGGGCATGGGTATAGTATGCAAAAAACACGGACTAGTCATTATATATATTCAATCAAAGTTTCATGAAAATCTCTCCAACTATTACAAAGTTATGGCCTGGACAAGTAAATGTTAATGGACAGATATATGGACAGTGCCGTAACATAATATGCCTTACTTAAGATGGGTGAATAAAAATGAAGAAAACTGTGGACAAAAGATGACTCACCATTTATTTTACCATGGATGATCAGTTAATTTGAATAATGATTAATTAGTGTGAGTATTAAGATTTTGGGAAGGAAGCTGGTACAAAAGGCATGTTTACTGCAAGAAAAAAAAAAGAGAGAGAGAGAGAGAGAGAGAGAGAGAATATAAATTTATGTGCCACTTTGCCTGTTCAAAGGTTGTGAATAATAAAAAATATGAAGAGGAAAACTAAACTTAAAAACTAAAACTAAAATATGAAAATTATTTGCATGAACAAATTATTTACAGGGTAAGAAACATTTTAGTGGCAATCTACTGTGTAAATGTTATGTAGCAAGAAAAGAAATTATTTCACTCTCACTCTGCGAATGTATGAGAAACGTCAGGCAATATTGCTTTCTTATGGGCTTTTGTTAAAACACTGGTCAGTATAAAAGATTTCTCACACATGCCTGCTGATACTGAAGATGAACAAAGGGAACAAT